>JAAALK010000286.1:38628825-38779592 GCA_019279435.1 Zizania palustris
AGCTACTGCCGCCACTATGAGGGCTTCGTCCGGGAGCTCCGCATGATGCTCACCTTCCTCGGGTTCCTCTTCGAACCCGAATTTCAAGGAGTCTACCCCGACGAGTTCGCCGGGCCTTGTGACGTCTCCCTCACCATCCATGGCTCTGGAGAACACCTGCCGCCCTACACCACCGCACTTGGGGGCCCGACTTTCGACGTCGCGTGCCAACGAGTCGCCCTCCAGGCCCTCATGGAGCTGAGGATGATCTACGACGATCGTCTTCAGAACTCATCCTTCCGGCTTGTGCCGAAGCGTACTCCCGGAGCCCACCGTAGCATCTACCTCGGAGTTCACTCCGTGCGTGATCCGGTCATGGCCCGGCAGTCGCGTCTTCTGCAGGCCATGGATGATCTCCACACTGAGGCGGTGCTCGACGCCGACGAGCATCATGAGGCGGTTGCATTTCTTCGTGAAGAAACGAAGAACCTGATCCAACAGAACGGCGAACTGCAGCGCAAGATCATACAACTGCAGAAGGATATAGCGGAGATGGTTCCTCTTCTTCCTAGGAAGAAGAAACCCATCCGTGAGCCCCTCCCTCGCCCCAAGAGGATCCCGCCACGACCCTCCCCCGCCAGGCCTTCTACCAGCGCCCCTACACCACGCCCCGGCCTCGTCTCCGACTCCATCATCGAGAATTTTCTCGAGCCCACCATCCCTCTGGAGCCGCGCACTCGTGGTTCCGAGAGCACGGAGACCGCCTCCGGTGGCGAGTAGGCGTTAGGAGACGCGAGAATAAATAAAAAAAGAATTATTTTGTATGTGGTGCTACCCGCGACGAGTGTGTTGTGGGTAGAATAAGAGCGTGATTGTAATGAACTATTTATACCACTTGATATATTTGTGTGCTTGAATGCTATATGTTAATTTTTGGTTGTATTATTGTTTCGTCATCTTTTGCTTCGTCACTTTGGATATTCAGAAGATGGCCGACCACCAGAACACCGGCTCTAACAACGGGGCAGGAGGAAGCCGAGATGCACCTGAGGGCGTTGTACCCAACTGGGGTGCAACGGGCCCGCGCCAATCCGGGTCGCCTTCCGCCAACCACCCCACCATGGCGGAAATGATGGCGAATCAGAACCATCTGATCACCGCCCTCCTCACCCAAATGCAGCACCAACAGGCTCAGTTGGACCGTCTGCAGAACGGGGAACCCGCCCCTCGCGCACCAGCACCCGCGGCCGCTCCGCAGCTCTCTGAGTTTTTGCGCGTGCGCCCGCCCACCTTCTCGAGCACAACCAACCCGATGGAGGCCGGAGATTGGCTTCACACCATCGAGAAGAAGCTCGACCTCCTCCCCTGCACCGACCGGGAGCGGGTGGCCTTCGCCACTCACCAGCTCCAGGGTCCCGCCGCTGAATGGTGGGACAACTACCGTGCGTCCCAGCCAGAGGGCCACATGGTGACTTGGGCGGAGTTCACCATCGCCTTTCGTGCCGCCCACGTCCCCGCCGGTGTCATCGCGGTGAAGCAGCAGGAGTTCCGCGACCTGCAACAAGGCAACCGAACTGTCATGGAGTACCTCCATGAGTTCAACCGCCTCGCTCGCTACGCACCGGAGGAAGTGCGCACCGACGCCCTCCGCCAAGCCAAGTTCCTCAGGGGACTTAAGGATGAGCTGTCCATCCAGCTCGTCGCCGCCGACTTCGCCGACTTCCAGCGGCTGGTCAATAAAACGCTCATCCAAGAAACTGAGCAGAACAAGCTGGACCTCAAGAAGAGGAAGATGATCGCCTTCAAGCATCAGCAGGCGAACACCCAGAGGCCCCGCTTCGTCCCTCCGCCAACGGCGCCCGCCTACCATCCTCGGCCCGCCTACAGGCCACCTCACGCAGCCGGTGGATCCAACGCCGGGCATCCTCGCCCCGCTCCACCAGCTCCGGCCGCTCAGCCGGCACCGGCCGCCAAGGCCCCGATCTTGAGGGATCGCCAAGGAAGGCCAGTCGTCTGCTTCAACTGCCGCAAGGAAGGGCACTATTCGCACCAGTGTCCTCACCCCAAGCAGAACCAAGGCGCAGCACCCCACCAGGCCGTTCGCGCCCGCGTCAACCACATCAGCGCAGAGGAAGCTCAGGAGGCTCCTGAAGTCGTGCTCGGTACGTTTACTATGAATTCCGTACCGGCCGTCATATTATTTGACTCTGGAGCAACCCACTCTTTCGTCTCGGAAGATTTTGCAAAAACAAACAACCTGGACGTGCTCCCTCTACCCATTCCCATGGTGATTGCCACCCCTGGCAATAGGACCTCAGCTCGCTTCTTCAGTCCTAAGGTTCAACTTGACATCCAAGGAGTGCTGTTTCGGGCCGAGCCTGTCCTCATCCAATGCACCGGACTCTACCTTATACTAGGTATGGACTGGTTGATGAAGCACAAGGGAGTGATCGACTGCGCCAACAAGTCCGTCACGGTGACCAGTCCTGAAGGCGTAACCGTCACTTTCCGGATGGTCAGTCGCAAACCACTCGGAGCATCCCTTCGCTCGATAGCTCTTGAAGAGGTGCCAATA
Organism: Zizania palustris; assembly: GCA_019279435.1. Lineage (NCBI taxonomy): Eukaryota > Viridiplantae > Streptophyta > Magnoliopsida > Poales > Poaceae > Zizania > Zizania palustris. Next base: position 38,631,380 of record JAAALK010000286.1, read on the forward strand.
GTCAAGGAGTTTGCAGATGTTTTCCCCGAAGATCTGCCCGGAATGCCTCCCAAACGGGACGTCGAATTCAGAATCGAGCTTGTCCCGGGGACCACTCCAATCTCCAAGCGCCCATACCGAATGGCCGCCAATGAACTAGCCGAAGTCAAGAGCAACATCGAAGACCTAGAGCAGAAAGGTTACATCCAACCGAGTACCTCACCTTGGGGTGCACCGGTCATTTTTGCCATGAAGAAGGACAAGACCAAGAGGATGTGCGTGGACTATAGAGCCTTGAACGACGTAACCATCAAGAACAAATACCCATTGCCTCGGATCGACGACCTGTTCGATCAGCTAAAAGGATCCTCGGTGTTTTCCAAGATTGACCTCAGGTCAGGTTATCACCAGTTGAGGATTAGGGAGGAAGATATACCCAAGACTGCCTTCACCTCCCGCTATGGACTCTACGAGTACACTGTGATGTCGTTCGGACTCACGAATGCCCCGGCCTTTTTCATGAACATGATGAACAACGTATTCATGGAGTTCTTGGACAAGTTCATCGTGGTATTCATCGACGATATCCTCGTTTACTCCAAGACCAAGGAAGAACACGAGACTCACCTCCGTCTGACCCTCGGAAAGCTAAGGGAGCAGCAACTGTACGCCAAATACAGCAAGTGCGAATTTTGGTCGTCTGAGGTGAAGTTCCTCGGTCATGTTATATCTGCCGGAGGAATAGCAGTGGACCCAACCACCGTTGAAGCGGTAACCAACTGGCTGCAGCCCACGACCGTGACCGAGATCCGGAGTTTCCTCGGATTGGCCGGATACTACCGCCGGTTCATCGAGAATTTTTCCAAGATCGCCAAGCCTATGACCAGACTTCTGCAGAAAGAGGTGAAGTTTGGTTGGACCCCCGACTGCGAAGAGAGCTTCTAGACCCTCAAGAAGAAGCTAGTATCAGCCCCCATTCTGACTCTGCCAGACATCCGGAAAGACTTCCACGTCTACTGTGATGCCTCTCGTCAAGGATTGGGATGCGTCTTAATGCAAGAAGGGAAAGTGATATCCTACGCCTCCCGGCAATTGAGACCGCATGAGCTGAACTACCCAACCCACGACCTGGAACTAGCAGCCGTGGTTCATGCCTTGAAGATATGGAGACATTACCTTGTGGGAAATCGGTGTGAGGTCTTCACCGACCACAAGAGCCTCAAGTACATATTCACCCAACCAGATCTGAACCTCAGGCAAAGGAGATGGTTGGAACTGATCAAGGATTACGACTTGGGCATCCATTATCATCCGGGCAAAGCGAACGTGGTGGCAGACGCCCTTAGCCGAAAAGGGTACTGCAATGCCATCATGATTCAGGACCAGGCTCCTCTACTTTATAAAGAGATGGAGAGGCTAAACCTAGGGATCACCACTCGAGAGTACCTCGCTGCCTTGGAGTCTCGGCCTGTCTTAATAGACCAGATCCGAGAGAAGCAGAAGGAAGACCCGGACATCCTGGAGATCCAGCAAAACATGAGGAAGGGTAAAGCCCCCGGATTCTCCGAGGATGAACATGGTACCATTTGGTTCGGAAACCGAGTATGCGTACCCGACCTACCTGAGTTGAAGACTCTCATCCTTCAAGAAGCCCACGATACTCTATACTCCATCCATCCCGGGAGTACAAAGATGTACCAAGACCTGAAGGAGAAATATTGGTGGGTCAGCATGAAGAGAGAAATAGCTGAGTATGTGGCCAAGTGCGACACATGCCGTCGAGTCAAGGCAGAGCATCAGAGACCTGCCGGACTTCTTCAACCCCTCAAAGTCCCCGAATGGAAGTGGGAGGAGATAGGAATGGACTTCATCACGGGACTGCCCAGGACCCAAGCTGGTCATGATTCTATCTGGGTGATCGTTGATCGACTCACTAAGGTAGCTCACTTCGCCCCGGTCAAGACAACTTACACCGTCGCCAAGTTGGCTGAGTTGTATATGACCCGGATCGTGTGCCTCCACGGAGTTCCCAGGAAGATTGTATCTGACCGCGGGAGTCAGTTTACCTCCAAGTTTTGGAAGAACCTTCAAGAGGAACTCGGCACCCGGCTGAACTTTAGCACCGCCTATCATCCACAGACCGACGGTCAAACCGAAAGGGTCAACCAGATATTGGAGGATATGCTTAGAGCTTGTGCTCTAGACTTTGGCGGAATGTGGGACAAGAACTTACCTTATGCAGAGTTCTCCTACAACAACAGCTATCAAGCTAGCCTGCAAATGTCCCCGTTCGAAGCACTCTATGGGCGTAAGTGCAGAACGCCGTTGCTCTGGGATCAAACTGGAGAATCACAACTGTTTGGGACTGACCTATTGAGAGAAGCTGAAGAGAAGGTTAAAATCATAAGAGACCGACTGAAGGCAGCCCAATCCAGGCAGAAGAGCTATGCCGACAACCGTCGAAGAGATCTAGCCTTTGAGGAGGGCGATTATGTCTACCTCCGGGTCACTCCCCTCCGCGGCACTCAAAGGTTCAACATGAAAGGCAAACTAGCACCCCGCTACGTCGGACCTTTCCAGATCCTCCGTCGACAAGGAGAAGTGACATATCAACTTGAACTGCCTCCATCCCTGGCAGGAGTTCATGATGTGTTCCATGTCTCTCAGCTGAAGAAGTGCCTCCGTGTACCCACCGAGCAAGCCGACCTTCAGCAGCTCAATGTCCAAGAAGACTTGACCTACATAGAGAGACCCGTCAAGATCTTGGAAACCAAGGAAAGAGTAACCAGAAGTCGCGTCGTCCGCTTCTGCAAAGTCCAATGGAACAACCATCCCGCAGAAGAAGCCACTTGGGAAAAAGAAGACGAGCTGAAAGCCCAATACCCCAAGCTATTCGAGTAAACGTTCCAATCTCGAGGATGAGATTCTTGTAAGGGGGATAGGTTTGTGACACCCCAAATTTTCAAACCAATAAAATATTATTAAATTCAATTTCTGGGAATTATTATTTCAGAAAATACTTTTAAATCCCTTTTATACCCTTTTGAACTACAACATAGAGTAGATGACCAAATTAGGAGGTGAAACTTTTTGTATATGATCCTAAGGCCAAAATATAATTTTGAGAATTTTTATAAATTTTTACCAGCCTTGGAAGTAACCCTAATCTTTTAATCTATTTTCTGGAATTATTTTTATTCAGAAAAGTATTAGAACAGTAATGGGCTCCTCTCCCTCCCTTCTCCCTCTCCCGGCCGGCCCAGCCCGTTACCGCGCTCACCTTAGACTGACACATGGACCCCACCTGTCGGCGCCGAAACCTTTCCCCTCGCGCGCGAACCCGACACCTCGGCCCCACCCGTCAGTCGCCACCCTCGCCCGCTCGCGCTCACTGACCAGTGGCCCCCGCATGTCAGTGTCGCCTTCAACCTCCCGCCGTCGCCCCCAAATCACGCCGGCCGACGACCTCGCCCTCGGATCCGCCTCGCCGGCCCGTCCCGCATTAATCCGTCGCCATTAATCGGTCCCCCGCGTCGCGTCGACCGTTTCCCCCCCGTTAAACAGCGCCTTTACGCCACGGGCTCGCCGCTCCGCGTGCATGGCCGAGCCATCGCCGGCGAGTAAAGGCCCTCGGCCGGTTTCCTTGCATGCGAGCCCTCTCCGGCGTCCTATTTAAACCCCCAGCCTGAGCCGCGTCCGACCCCCACGCTTAATCGCCTCGAGAACGAACAGAGCACTCGCATTTCGCTTTTTAGCGCACACCCTCTGATTCACCTCCGGCCACCGCTCGCCGTCGCACCGGACCACCTCCGCCCGTGCCTCCGCCACCAACGTGACCGCGAGAATGACCCCGACCTCGGCCACCCCTCCGCCGACGTCGAACCCCGCCGGATCGCCGTCGCCGCTAAGGACCCGAACGCCTCCACCGCCTACGCTCGTCGCCGGCCTCGCTCCGTCGACCCCGGACCACCGCAACGGTACCCTTTTGTTCCCCTCGGTACCCCCTTTCCGTTTTTAGCTCTAGCTAGACTAGATAGCCCTCGACCTCGCCGGAATCGCTCGCCGTCGTACCACCGGAGTCGGGGAAGAAGGGGTACTTTACCCCCCCGACACGCACTGTGCCGGATTCAATCCTGGCCGTGCGATCCAGATCCAACGCTTGGATTAAATCATCTGTTCGGTTTAATCCTGGCCGTCGGATCTGAGTGAAGCGGTACGGTGCGATCCCGTGCGTCCGTTTGTTTTAAAACTCCGCGTTTAATCTCGTGCGTCCACGTGGTATCGGTTCGAACGTTTTAATCCTAGCCGTCCATCGCGACTTACGCGTCCCGCCTCGCCCTCGCGCGTCGGATCTGGATCCGACGGTCCAGATCGACCCGGCGCACGCGCACAGTGCGCGGGTTCACCGTGGGCCTGGCTCATCGTGGACCCGAGAGGTTTAAAATTTGAAAATAAATTCCAGAAATGCTTTTAAACTTGAAAAATTCATATCTAATGCATTTGAACTCTAAAAATTACCATTCCAATTTTAGAAAATTCATAAAATTATTCTCTACATGTTTATGCAATAAAAACAGTAGGTTTATTTTGACATTTTCATGTTTATTCAAATAGGTATTAAAATGCCCTTAGTATTAAAATGCAAATTTAAATATTTAAACTCCAGAAAATTTATATAATTGTTCCTTTCTGTTTAAACACTAGAACCACTGAGTTTTCTCTGAATCATTTATATTAAATTGATTAGAGAACTTAATGTAGTATTATACACACTTAAAAACCCTTTCTTGAAAAACAATAATTCATTTAGATTCATTTTAAATTAATGGAGAAATAAATTTCAGAACTTTAACCATTGAATTTATTTTTATTTTATAATCAAACCAACTTTAACTTATGTGCTTATAATGTAATGTTATGCTGTTTGATTGGATGTTGTGTTCTTTTTATTTTGCTTTATACTAAAAAGACTACGACGTCGCCGAGGAGCCGGAGTACTTCCCCGAAGTCCCTCCCTCTCCCTTTGCTGAACAAGGCAAGTCACCAAACAATTCTTTTGAGCATATTGAACCCATGTCTGAATTGACTATCGCTAAAACACATAGGTTATGTATATGCATTAGTCAAATGAACCCTTACATTATATTTATTTAGGATCCCCCGACCTTGAGGTGCAACCCAAGCCATGCTATCTCGCCTAACCTCCTTGTCACCATGTGATCAATGATATTAGCTAGTGTCCAATGTATTGGCACGGCCGCTATAGGATAAAAATGAGTCGTAGCAAAATGATTCCATTATATGATCCCCGTTACTTCTTATCCTTGGAAATTCTGTTGGTGATGAGTCATGGTTGTGAGTGTATGCATGGTGGGTTCCGGGTGCAAGCTAGGGCATTGGTCAGTCGCACCCGGGGCACTATAAGGACCGGTCTGAGGGATCCGTTGCAATACACTTACGTACTAACCACAAGTCTAGTGGGTAAGTCCTAACTAAGGTATGGGTTGTTCCAAACCGAGGCCACCACTTGGAGATGGGTCAAGTTGCACCTGCGGGTGACTTGTACCAATGTGGCGCAAAAGGGGGTGCGACGTTAGCCGGGATGCGGCCCGGCGCGCCGGCGAAACCTAGAGCGGGTGGTTATCGCTTGGAACATCTCATATTGAGGTTTTGGCACGAGTTCCCGTGAAATGGGTCATCTCGTTGAGATGAGTGCGTGCCTTGTGGGTACAGTAGTACATCTCTGATCAGAGTCTTAAATCTTTTCGAAAAGCCGAGCCCACGGTCAAGGGCGGGTTGCGTGACATCCCCCGGTTAGTTTACTTTGAATATGAATGTGCATGATGGATTGACATGTAAGGACCGTTGTGCGAGGAGGTAAAACGTACTCCTCGAGTTAGTTGGTGTTGATGATGTTCATATTTACTTTCCGCATGATTAAAATATGATTACACTAAATGCCACAACTGCAATTGCTTTATTCCGCATTGTTAGCCTTTATCCTTCCTTGTTTATTATCCTGCATTATTATTTGCATTCGCGGTGGCTTGTTGAGTACTTTTTGTACTCATACCCATTGGACCCCACAGAGGATGCTTATCTTGAAGACGGTCTGGAGTAGCGACCCAGTCGAGAAGAAAGATCCTGAAGAAGACGTTCGTCATGCCGCTGTTTAATTATCTTATTACCGTTTTTATTAAAACAATGTTGTAATAAATATGGTCTGCGTACCATGGACTTTACCGTATGTACGTTGTCGCATGATGAACCTCTTGTATTATTGTTTTTCTATGGAAATTCAATAATGTCTCGATTTTGTTAAATCGGGGCGCTACAGCTTGCCACCACTATTCGTCAACTCAAGGGTTGGTCGATTACAAATCTCAGCTAAATCTCTTCTCGCCTTTACATTATCTTTTGTCCTGTCAGTAAAATCCATACATGTACTTATAATGCTTTCACCAACATTACGTTCCTGATGCATAACGTCAATGTTGTGCATCAGAATTAGTGATTTGACATACGGCAGTTCCCATAAGCCACATATGTGGGTCCAATTATGTTCGGTTCCGAATTCTACAAATCCATCCTCATTTTCATTAAGGACCAACTCATTCAGCATATCAGCGATTTTTGTACCATTTAAACGCCTTGGTGGTCCCTTTACAACAATGTTGTCCTTCTTGAAATTGTTCCTCTGTAACCTAAATGGGTGATTCATGGGCAAAAAGCATCTATGGCAATCAAAGTAACAAATCTTTCCCCCGAAGTTCAGACGGAAACAATCTGTGTCCTTCGCACATATCGGGCATGTCAACCTTCCATGACAACTCCAACCAGAAAAAATACCGTATGCCGGAAAATCGTGGACCGGCCACAGATACGCAACTCGGAGATTGAATTTTTGTTTCTGGTCATAGTCATATGCTTCAACTCCTTTCCACAATTGTTTCAACTCTTCAATTAAGGGCTTCAGCATCACGTTTAGTCGTGTTCTAGGATGATCTGGACCGGGTATAATGAGACACAGGAACATAAATTCATATTTCATACAAAATGAAGGTGGAAGGTTGTATGGAATAGCAAACACGGGCCAACAAGAGTACGACGATGCCGTTACATTGAAAGGCGTGAATCCATCAGTTGCCAACCCGATGCGAACATTTCTTGCATCACTAGCAAAGTCTGCATCAAAATCATCTAGAGCCTTCCATGCCGCACCATCAGATGGGTGCACCATTACTTGATTATTCTCACGTACACCTTCTTTATGCCATCACATATGTCTAGCGGTTTTCTTTGAGAGAAACAATCGTTTCACCCGAGGTGTAAGAGGTATGTAACGAAGTTGCTTATGAGCAACCTCTGTCGTCACCTTCTCTCCGTCTTTATTTATGACCTCTACGAATCTCGGTTTACCACATTTTAAGCATTTCACCTCATTACTATGTTCTTTCCAGAACAGCATACAATTATCTCGGCACACATCAATCTTCTCATACTCCATACCGAGAGCAGGAAGCATTTTCTTTGACTGATACATGTCTTTCGGCACCTTATGGTTCTTAGGAAGGATATCGCTGATCAGATTCAAGAGCTCCTTATAACAATTGTTTGAAAATGCAAACTTTGACTTAATAGCCATAATACGAGTCACGAAAGCGAGAACGCTTACGGTGGTGTGCTCATGCAATGGCTCTTCTGAAGCTCGAAGGATGTCGAAAAACTTTTGAACCTCCGGTGTTGGAGGATCCTCGGGGTTTGATTCAAACTCCGGTCGTATATCATCAACCATTTCATCCATCCTATCGTCAGCAACGCTATCATCTTCTTCTTCCACTACTAATACCGTTTTTTCACGGCCTGTCTCGCCGTGAAAAGACCAAACTTCATAACCTGGAACGAAACCATATTTGCAAATATGCAATGACAACGTCCTCTTGTCTTGCCAACGAGAATTTCTGCACTTCATGCATGGGCACCTCGCGCCAGTGTTTGTTGTCAAAGCGAATACACGATCAACAAATTTCTCAGCGTTGATTACCCACTCCCTCGTGTGAGCTCCACTTTTCATCCAACCACTATACATCCACCGTCGGTCGTCCTCAGCCATTCTATATGCAAAACATTCATTCAATCAAGAAGATTCACGCACTGGCCGCTATAAAAGGGCTCGCAACATACACACACCCTGGCCACCCCCCGCCTCCGCCTCCGGACAACGGAGGGGAAGCAGAGGCGGCCGGGCGGCCGGCGACGCAAGGGGAAGCAGAGCCCGTGGCGCAAGGGAACAGGGTTAACCAAAAGGCCTGTGCCACGCCTTAGACACTACCACGGACCCTAGGCGCCCGCCCAGACACGCCTGGCGATCGCGATTCACCATGGCGAGGCGATTCACCATGGCGTCCGGCGGTGACCGCCTGGACGTCTAGTCAGCGCAGGCGACGCCGTGACAACCATGGTCTATAGGAAAAGATAGGTCCTAAACCCACCCAAGAGTGACGGACAAAACATGGTATTTATGACGAGCCATGAGTCCGAACGAAATTTCAGCAGCATAACCCCACTGTTCTCCAATTGCACGCCTGATAGTGGTGCAATGGAGAACAACAAGGTTATGTTACTGAAATCCCATTCGGACTCATGACTCATCATAAAACCACGCTCTGTCGCCCACTCTGAGGCTGTCCAAAAAGGGACAATTCCGGACCTGCACATCTCACACGCATGACACGTGTGAGACATGTTGGTTCGAAACGGGTGACGCATAGGTTTCGTTACACTATCTACGTTGTTGTCAAATAAAAAATTGCATACGAAAAGAAGTATATATAATAAAGTATATATATATATAATATACTAATCACCGTAATGAAATCATCAACAAATCAGAAATTAACACAAGAATATAATTAATAGCGTATATAATAGAACATCGCAAACGAAACACTTGTAATAGCATAAATAGTCAACGTAATGAATCAATTCCACTTGACATGCATGCACTAGCAAATGAATCAATTATTCATTTTATTTATCACATACTACGACAAAATTTAAGTGTGTCGATCTATCATACTATCAATCTCGATCAAAATTTAAGTGTCACTACGACAAAATTGTATTCCGATATAGGTACTACGACAAAATTGTATTTCGATATAGGTACTAGCAAAAATACTATCAATTCACACCAAATATTCACAATTCACAATACAATTCAATTCACACCAAATATTCACAATTCACAAATACAATTCACAAAGTAAATAAACTATTCAATGACAATGCAAGTGAGGGGTAAAAATTACTCGGTGGACGGCGACGCTCGGCGGCGACGGTCAGCGGGCGATGATGGACGGGCAACGACGACGACAATGGGCCGGCCGGAGGGGGTGCAGTGGCGACACGCTGTCGGCCGATGGCGGAGGACGGCGTGGGCGGCAGCGGGCGGTGGCGGCAGGATCGGCGAGGACAGCAGCGGGGGCGGGCGGGGGCCGACGACAACGGGGAGGCGGCGCGGGCGGGATGCGGTCGGGAGGCGGCGGCGGCCGCGGGAGGCGGCGGGCGGCGGGCGGCGGGCGGCGGGCGACGGGCAGGCGACGGGCGGGCGGCCGGCGACGGCGGGTGTACTGTGCGCGCGTACAGGGAGTTAGGTCTCCCTGTACGTGCGCGCGGTTGGGGAAAAACCCCCTAACTTCCGTCGGCCAGCATTAAAGCCGACGGAAGCTGTCGGCTTTAATGCTGGCCGACGGAAGTTAGGGGGATTCGAGCAGCCGCGGAAAAATCCCCGCTAACTTCCGCCGGCCACTGTCAGAAGCCGACGGAAGTTAAGTTAACTTCCGTCGGCCTCCACGAGCCGACGGAAGTCAATTAACTTCCGTCGGCTTTCCCAAAAGCCGACGGAAGTTAATTTGGCCGACGGAAGTTTATCGTTTTCCTGTAGTGAGTTGAAACATAGCACACTTGATTAGTTTGGAGAGATCGTGATTAAAAAGTTGAAACAAAATCTCAATGTTAGAATATGTTTGGGTAGTATTGATATTTCATACTCCTTTCTCGATTATCTTAATTTTATTTTAAGTTAGTTGAGTGCTGACAAAAGGTTGATGATATTAGATTAGTGATCCTCTACTTCCACTCCTATTCGGTGACATCACGTCGACCACCTTCTCCACATCTTCTTTCCCTCGTGTGGCTGTCTCGACACAATTGTCGGCGTAGTTGCGCACGTCATTCGCACCACACTTGTGACTCCTCCTGATGTGCAGATCAACTTCACGACTACATCCTCCCTTACTGAATCTGCAACAATCGGGGTATCAGTGCACTCTTTGTATTCCTATTCTCGCTACTTCCATCATTTCCAGTCGCCCCTATGGCACAACATCTCCACCTGCATCGACCACTATTCCCATGACCGTTGTTGCATCATTCGTACCTACCAATTTCACGATGCTTCTAGCCTCTATGAGCCTCGTGCCCGTGCAATCGACTTCTCCAAGTGACTAGCTTTGTCGTCCATACCCACATGTAACACACATCTTGCTCGGTCACAACACCTCTTCATAGCAACGCCCTAACTTCCCTCTGTACTCAAATAGTTAGTGTACTCAATATTCGAGGCAGTGTCCAAGTGATTCTTGAAGTCTCTGCCATTAATTACACATAGTGGTGGGCTTCTTCTTTGTGGCTCTGCTATTCACAACGGTGAGTTTCATAGCACTGTTCTCTAGAATGTCACATCAGATTTACAACTGAATGAAATAGCCTCTCTCAGTGGAGAGTTTCATTTCACTATTTTCTTAGGCTAATCAGTGTAATTAAATGCAACTAGCTCTCATGAAATACCCTCTCTCTGAATAAACGATTTAGCTCTCAATGGTTGTTTCATTTCGTTTCATCCGTCTTGGAAACGGGTTAGCACTATGTCATGGTGATGACACTACTTCATTCTCTTTCTTCATTAATTGAATGTAATGTAAGCAAAAAATCTGATGTGGCATAGTAATTAATATCATGAAACACCCCATGAAACCCCCATTGTGAATAGCCTAAGTAAATATGCTCTAACGGACCATATTCTCTCTGACGATTGCCGCCTTGATTGTGTTGATTTGGTCCATATGGATTGTGTCGACCTCAGTTGGCTCAGTCGGCTCTATTGCTCTATCTCCAACGATCTTCTTCAAGAAGTTCTCGTCAACAATGTATATGACAAAAATAGTTTATATAGATGTGACCCACAATATTGGTATATAGTTATTTTTCATCCCACAATGTTTATAGTAATAGTAGATATCAAAAGTAAGAGAGAAGATAGAAAGAGAAGAAAAGAAGTGAAGTGATAAATATTATTTTATTTCTTATGGGCAGCCCATAAGCTTATGGGTACCTTTTTATTAAAAACTATTATAAAGACTACTTCTACAATGGTTCATTTCACTTATAGAAATATTTTAATGCTTATGGCCTACTTTTTCACACATTGTGATGCCCTTCTACTACTGCTCGGTTCGTCTGGGGAAAGGCTTCGAACTTCAATTTCTTAGCGGTCGTGAGCATTATTGCGTGTTCAACTTGATGACAGGATTCCACGCTTTTTACCATGGTAATCTTACTATTGCCGACTACTTCCACACATGCTGAAGTCCATGGCCAACACCCTCCTCCTCACCACCCTCAATGGTCTATACGACAAATTCAATCACTTAAAATCTATAATTCCTATGCATCACTTATTCCTGACATTCGTAGAAATGTGCTCACAACTCCACCTCGAAGAACTATCTGCCACACCGCGCTCCTACACCACCACCTCATCAGTTTTCCTTGCCACATTTACTGGGGGGCACTGGCCATGGTGGCGGGGGCTGATCAGAACATTGATGCATAAGATATAAGTAAGGAGATCTACGTGTAAAAAAAATGATCGATACAAAATCATATCATATTCTAAAATATCCCTAACTGCCATATATGTCTAACAAAAGCTTTCATCGGTGAATCATAATCTCAGAGCATTTGATGATTAGCAGATTAGTACAAGTTCTTAGGCACAATTGGTGATTTGATAGTTTCAGATGTAACGTACCATTCTGATTTCAGGATGTTGATCAACTCATTTCATCCCTAAACTCCTAAACCTTCTCGAAGGTTGTCCAATTTCTAAAGGTCATACTTGAAAACTTTGTCGAAACATTATGAATTTTTTACCATATCATATATGTATGATATAATGACACCATGTCAAGTGTCATATTTTTTACGCATCAATTACATTTTCTATAATTAAAAAACATTAACATGCATATTGTCGGTCGAGTGTCGTAAATTAGATTGTAAATATTTAGTTATTTTTAGTTGTAAAAGATTACAAATGTAATCATGAACACAAATATGATTTTTCCATAATTTTTGAGTCATTAATTCATGTACATTTAGTTGAAATTTGACCCACTTGGAAGTAAATCCTAGAAACATGACTAATTTATTAAAAATAGCAAACCCACTCAGAAAAATATGAAACTTTTCCATGGCCTAACTTAGGTTGCATTATGAGTGTAAAAAAAAATTTAACTTCAAAACATGTTTAAAATGTGATGTAGGCTTAAATTGTGATCTCACATAAAATAATGAACATTGTCATTTTGCCGAGTGTTTTCACATATGGCACTCGGCAAATAGAAGGGTTTGCCGAGTGTCCGTTAGTGGCACTCGGCAAACCCTACGCTCTCACCCTACCGTTACACCGACGTCAGAAAAATTGGGGCCCTGGCATTTTCCCACTTGTTTGCCGAGTGTCTCAGCCGTGACACTCGGCAAAGTGTCGTTTTTGACGTGTGTACAAGGTTTGCCGAGTGTATATTATGGTACACTCGGCAAACTAGAGTTTGCCGAGTGCCCGAGGGAATGCACTCGGCAAAGCCGCGGGCACTCGGCAAACACATAGTTTCCGGTAGTGACTACCTATATTAAGTATATCAATAAGGTGGGTAATATTATCTCTAATATTGTGTAATACTATAATTGTACTGCTAGTGCTTAAGGACAAAATTGATTCTTATCGGTAGTATTATTCCCTGCATTATATTATAAAGTCGTTTTATTTTTTATAACTAAAACTTGTTTAAATTTGACCAAATCTATAGAAAATTATACCAATCGTTACAACGTCAAATTAAATATATTAAATCTACCATAAAATATATCTCAACATGATATTTATTAGATTTTATAGTGTTAATATATTTTAAAATTTAGTCAAAATTAGAAAAAAATCGATTTAAAAAATAAACCGCCTTATAATATGAAAAGGAACCAGGTTACCGTTCTAAGAACCGGTATGGATTTTGTATGGCAGTGTGAGGTATGGTGAGTGTCAAGTGGTGTAGTTAATGCTTCTACGTTAGCATGTCTGCAGAGATGTAAGCCAGTGGATTGACATATCAATAAGGTCGATGGGCGATGGCCAATTGTTGTATGTGGTCACGGATGACAAGCACAAAACTGAATTTCCTGATATAAGAAACTGGCATTGTTGTGCTCATCTTGAGATAATTTTTAGCTTCTCTAAAAAAAACTTTTTTGCAGATAGAAACTTTTCTGATCTGCTGAGAAAATTTTATTGGATGGACTTTCCCCGACTAGGGTTCACAATTTCATTCGATTTCGTCCAGTTTTTATCGTCCAAATTTCGGAGCTCCTTCAACTCAGTTTGTCTTAAATTTTGCGAAATTCACGAAATTCAAGCGATTCACCAAAAGAAAAGTGAAACCATGTCCCCGATCCATGACAGGAGACATGACAGCATGAGATTACTGGTCTGCAGCATTCATATGATGCAAACTGTGAAAAATGGTAGTATAGTTTTACAGTTGTATAGTTTTACCGTAGATGTATACACCAACACAGAACAAACAATAGTTTTACCATTGTATAGTTTTAGAGTAGATGTATACACCAACACAGGCATATCGTTAGCATACGATATATCTCATCACATATATGCTACAGTTTCTCTCTAAACGGAGAGACTATATCTTTACTGTACAATATTGCTGTAATAAACTATCACAAGCAGTCTTTCAAAATCTAGCATCTATTGTCATCTGAAGATTGCTGTAAAGTCATAAAATTAGAATGGGCGACTGAGGGATTGTTCGAGTCAGATGCATCTTTGCTATCTCTAGGACGGTCAGAGGCTGAAATGGAATCACAAGTGTCCAAATGTGCTGTATCCACATATGATTTGGTTTCAGCTTTGTTGTCATGCTGAGCAAACATTCTCTCTCTTTTGACAACATTAATTAGAATTCCATTAGGTGTACTTTCAGGTTGCAGACGATCTGCTTCAGGAACATCAATGCCTGTGGAGGTAGAAGGTTGGCTGGCCACATTGTTTCCAGTATTGCATGGCCCAGTTTCAGAACCATGTGCGCTTCTGTCTGGTGTAGTAACACTGGAACTATTGTTTGGGCACGAATCTTTAGGAAAGGTAGATCCTGATAAATTGCCTGCATTCTCATCCTCGATAGTAAATACCCTACTGAATTCAGACTCAATCTCAAAATTCTGAATGAAATTGATGAACATTTCAGCTGATGAAGTCCTCATCAGAGGCCCACCACTCCTGGTCCAAGAATTTAAGTCAATGGTTTCTGATTCGCTCTCACTTCCATCATGATGAGATATGTCTGGTGTGGCAACAGCTTGAATAGTACCTTGGTGAGTAGATGAATTAGCAATTGAAAAGCAATCTTCCGAGAGAGATCCTGAAGAATTCTCACGGCTGATGCCGCTCCATGATGGTACCCTCCTTGGTGTTTTGAGCCGAGAATTGTATGTATATCCCTGGGAAGCAGAAGATGTCCTTTCCATGCTTCTTTTTAGTCTTCTTTTGTGGTTTAGAACAGCAATGGCTTCATCCAACGCAAGTTCAATAGCACAGTTTGTTCTGATCGCAGAGATCTTCTCCCATGTACACCTGCAACCCTGGTCGGCAGCCATTTGCAGCTCCACATATGAAGGATTTTGTATAATCTTCAAGTACTGAAAATTGGAAAACCATGATAGAGAAAAAAAGGTGACCAAAGAATTTACATTCACCATTATAACCTGCACCTAAATTATCGAAAAAAATACCTGGGCTGCTGTTGCTGGCATAACCATGGTGACATCACCCTCCCAATCCTGAGCAAACAACTTTGCTAGTCCTCCCAGTGGGAGGCCAATTTCTAGGATTTGGTTGCATCGATACTTAACCTCCATTTCAGCAAGACGAGCAAGCTACACAAATTAGAACAAACACAGCACTTAGGAATCGAAATTTTTAAGACTTCCTTTTCTATTGTTCAGAGAACATATAACACAATATTTAAGAATCAAAATTTTAAAGAGAGCTTTTTGGATATTGTCCAGGGAACATAAATCAGGTGTGTATGTATTTGTAACAAAACTTTATTTGCATAACATCCATGAATTAACATCAATCAGTCCAACCACAGGATAAACCACTCAATCTACCAGACATTGCATTATTTGCATGAACAATCACACATTATGCAGCAGCATGTGGGGAATTGATGAAAAAATGTTGAAAAACAGGAAAACAATTAACTACCTACAAGATGACATACAGGCTGCATGCTAGGATATGTTATACCTAGGGTCACAGACAAACCTTTCCAGCGAAGTGGCCTCCATAGGTTCTGACTAGCTCCTTCAATCGGAGGAGTGGAGAGATGTGAGGATTAGTTTGGCTCACAATGAAGTGGTTTACATTGAACAACTCTTTTAGTTGCATCATGGGAAGATCCATCTCTAAACTTCCATCCCTCCACCGGCGCTCTGATGCTCCAGGACCTTGTTCTGGGTCTGTGGAAAAGGGTGCATGGAAGGGAACTATCTCGCCAAATCTATCCTTTGCCATCAATTCCTGAGCTTCGAAGAGCCCGGGGAATGCACAAGAGGCAGTTACAGCACTCCAAATAACAACATGTGGTGATGTCAGGTAGTTGAGGCAGCGTGGTGGTTCATTTTTCCTAGGAGAGCAAACTGTGATGCCAAGAACACGGCCAGTCATGTCATAAGCCTCTTGAAATGTTAAGTTACCTGTCAGATCCCTTAAAAGCCTTTGCATATGGCTAATGTCATGAAGTGCACCGTAAGTCATAACCCGTTTTGTCACTGAAAAAATTCCACCTATCCTATCAAAGAACTGCAAGGTCTGTAATGAGTCTACAAAGAAGCTATTGATCTCAGGCCATGTTCGGGTAGCAACGATTGAGCATATGATGGAACCAACACTAGATCCTGCAATTATTCGAGGCAGAAGCTTATGCTCAACCAGTGTTTTCACCACACCTACATGAAAAGACCCCAGTGAAGCACCACCACTTAAGAGCAGTGCTGTCCTCCCAAAGGCATGCCTTGTCTCTTGAACAAAGGTAAGCTTCTCTTCCAACAGCAAGTCATCGGTATCTGATTCAGATATCATTTTCAGCTGGGAAGAAACCTCGTCAATGTAATCTTTTATAGGCTTAGGTACCTGCATTACAGCAAAACAATCTTGTAGACAGAATTGAAGGAATTATTTTAGCATTTCATATCAAGGGATGCAAACAGTCCAATTGACAGCAAGAGATCTTTTTAGGATGTGTAGCATCGAAACGGATATTGAGATATGAAATATCTTAGGAATGTATACTATAAGGAAAATGAGCTATATCAATTATAATATTTGACCAAATAAAAGTAGGCAAGCATATTCAGGATGACTATCATTGGTATGGCTGAATTTGCACATCTAATAATATAAGGCAGACGTAAAAAACAATCTTTTTGCAATTTGCACACCTACATCAAAAATGAACAAATATCAGTTTCTACATTTGACCAAATAAGAGGTATAAACACATTCAGGGTGATCATCAGTTGTTAATCACTGCAATGACTAAACATGCATATCTATTAGAATGATGGATGAGCCATTTACCGAAACTTCAATATACGAATACAAAATAAATACCGCGAACTAGTACAGAAAATAATGGAAGCTGTTACTTTGCTAATTACCTCGAGCCTGCCCTTATGAAGCTCAGGATTGCACATATTCCCCAAGTTCCTCAAAAGATCGCCACGCATACAGAATACCACATCCCTGAGTGAGCCCTCCTCTCTCCGCTTTCGGAGCTCCTCCAGCCTGTTCCTGATCAGCTCCTCGTCATAGAAATCAGCCTCATTGACCTGCTCAGACATTTTGTCGAGCACCTTGGCGGCGCGCGCCCACTCCTCATAGCTCACCGCATGCCGCATCATCTTCTTGCACTGCAAACGCCGGCGTGCCAGTGTCGCCCGTAAACGTGCGCCAGAGAGCCTCCTCAAGAACAGGGCGAAGAGGACAACAATCAGGAGGATGCCGTGGGTGTTCCTGAGGTGGAGCCACGACGTGATCATTGGAAGCGTGGCGCCGCGCACGCGCGAGATAGCAGCGTAGGCACGCTCGCGAAGTCGCCACAGCGAACTGAACAGGAGCACGCGGATGGCTACCCCACGGCCGACGAGTGTCGACGGCCCGATCTTGAAACCCCCGAAATTTGCTTCCCCAGACAAATCCATTGAGGATTGCAGAACGCGATCTTGATGAACTTCAGAGGTCAAACTGGAAAAATCCCAACTCGTGTGACCTTGAAATGAGCTTTGGATAGCCAAAAATACTGAAATTTTTTCGCCAAGAAAATTGCAGATACAAATGTCAGAATCCTCAATTCGTATTTACCCTCGCGGTTGAGGGAAAATTCTGATCTTTGCATAAACAAGTGGAGGCAGATGAACCAAACAAAACAATTGATCAGCGGAGCCTTGGAGCCACGCAATCCGAGCTAAAAGAATCGGATTTTGAGTAGCACAGGCTACCGGATCAAGAAATCGAAAGCTAAAAACAACCTAAGTACTCCAGAATCGTATCATACCAAGAACAAGAAAACGTGGGGGAAGAATAAAAACCAGAAAATTGGAAGGAAGGGAAGAAACTACAAGGCGCAAGCAACCGATGGCCTTAACGAATTGACCAGATTAAAAAATGCTCTGCGTAGAAGTGGGGGAGGCTGCCGGCCTGCCGCGACTGCGCGGACCGCGGAGAGTGGAGCAAGCGTAGAAGCAAGCGTAGCATTGCCAGGGAGTGGAATAGCGCTGCCAGGAGTAGAGCTGGGAGTTGGGCCGAATTTTTTTGGGCCGGCCCAAAGCACGGCGGTTTGGCCTAGGTGAAGCCCGGCCCGGTATGGCCCACAGATGGGCCGGGCCGGCACGGCCCGTACAAGGGCCGGACATGGGCCTGTAGATTAGGCCCGATGGGCGGCACGGGTACGGCCCGTAGAGTGGGTCGTGCCTGGGCCGGCCCGGCACGGAATGGCCTGTGGGCGGCACGAATACTTTGATTCACTCATTAAGATAACATGTTCATTACGCATACAATCATACACATAATTAATCATCACCCATATTGAATCAACGCGGCAACGCATACAGAACAGATTCATCACATATTCATTAGTCATCACGTTCACGCAATCACGCATACAGATTCATCACTCATCAGTCATCACGTTCACGCAATCACGATTCACGCATACATATTCATCATGTTCATTGTTCAACGCATCCAAAGCAAAGCAAACAAATCGACATACCTCTCTGGCTCTCTGCTCTCTGGCTCTCTTCGGTCGTCGTCAAGTCCGTGAGTTCGTGAGTTCGTCTCTCCCATTGCGTCGTCGCCCGTGACCCCACCGTCCCGCGTCGACGCGTCGCCGTCGGCTGTCCTCGCAATAGCTCTCTCGCCGTGGCCTGTGTGTGACGCCACGTCGCCGTCGGTTGTCTGTGCTAGTGGAATCGGATTCCTGTGAGGGCCAGAGGGCGTGAGGCTAGGGGATAGGGACTAGGGAGTAGGGAGTACCGGAGTAGTTGCACGGCGAAGAGTGGAGTGGCCGGTGGCGGACCATGGCGTAGAGCCGTAGAGGCATGGCCGCGCGGACGCCGGACGGCCGCAAGCCCGTCGCATGTTGGCAGGTGGCAGCCTTCACGGTCGCCCGTGACCCCGCGTCGCCGTCCGCTGTCCTTGCAGCCACGGGCCGGTCGGAATGGCGGACCGATGGTCGGAGTAAGGACGGACCACCAGTCCACCACCGCCCCCCCGCTCACGCACGCCGGAAGCCTCCAAACCGGCGACGGCGAGGGGCCACGGCCGTCGGTTGGTAGCGCGCGGCGCCACCGGTGGCCGGCCGCGTGCCAGTGTGGCCGCGTGTAGGCGGAGACGCGGAGTGAGCAGCGGACTCTGCCGGACTGAGCGGAAGTAGCGGACGGGTGGACTGGCGTCTGGCGAAGTGGCGATTGGTGAAGGGCGGAGGGCGGACTGGCGGAGAAGCCGGAGAGTGCCCAGCGGACTACGGACTGCGGTCTGCGGCTCTGCGCCTCTGCGTCTGCGGTGCGGAGTGCGCTTGCGCTAGGCCGCTAGGGCTAGGCCACTTAGCCACTTAGGCACTTAGTGCGTTGTGCGGCATGCGCTCAGCGGCAGCGCTGTAGTGCTGCACGGCTGTAGACAGTAGACGTGTAGTCTTGTCTCCTGTGTGGCTGTGTTCGTGACGTTGTGAACTGATTTGAAAACACTGTGTGGTTGTAGACAGATGCTTGCTGCCTTGGTTGCTCCGTTGCTACGAGCCTATAAATACCACATTCTTCTTTCATTTTCTCTGTACACCACTACACCAGCATTCAAGCAACAATCTTTGTTAGGAAGTAAAATATTATTGTGAGCGATAGTTGTTATTCCGTTAAGTGTTAATTATGAGTGATCGTGGGTGACTATGTAGGTCGACTTCGATGAGGCCTTCCCAAAAGCGCCGCCATTCTCCTCCCCGTATGTCTGTTGATGCTCGTATCGTAGTAGCTTAGAAGAACTTAAACAAACTTTTAGTACGACTAATACTTCTTTTGCTATTACATCTGATATTTGGACTTCACAATATCAAAACACCTCTTATCTTAGTGTCGTTGCACATTACTTAGATAATGAGCGTCAGTTAAACAAGCGTGTTATAGGATTTAAGCTCATGCAATCACATACCAGATCTGCAATTACTGAGCAAATCCTAGAAGTGCTCCAAGAATTTAACCTGCAGGACAGGATTGTTTCCATCACTCTGGATAATGCTTCGGCGAACACAACGGCGATGCAGATATTGGAGCCACAACTACAGAGCTACATTGGTGGTTATGTCATCCACCAAAGATGCATATGCCACATCATCAACCTAATCACACAAGCAGGTATGAGGGAAATTGATGCTTTATTATCTAAAATACGTCGAGCTGTTCGTTTCATTGCAGGTCACACAGTAGTGCGGGCGAGGTTTAGGGAGTACTGTGTTGCCCAACAAAAGAAGCCAAGAACATTTGGTGTGGACATTAAGACTAGGTGGAACTCAACATATCTAATGTTGAGGGAGGTAAAAGGTTATGAGAGTTCAATATCTGTTTTTATAAACTCAATGAATGTTAAGATACAAGATAATGATGATAGCATCGATGAAATTTTAATTCTCACTGACGTTGATTGGGAGGTCGCTACACGCACGCGTAAGTTTCTAAAGCCCTTTTATAATGCGACGGTACTACTTTCAGGAGTATACTATCCAACCTCATGTGAGGTACTTGAGTGCCTTTGGAATTTTACGATTCAATTTAGCGAGAACAGGTCGAATACACTCTTGAAACCCATCGTTAAAGCAATGGAGTTAAAATTTCTAAAATATTTTACTGCAATCCCCCATCTTTATTGTTTTGCTTTAATACTTGATCCCCGTAAAAAGCTAGACATTTTGAAGGTTGCTTTGGATTTAATGGGAGATGCAATGGAACTTGATTTTTCTGAGGCTTACCAACATGTTTCTGATGAGTTGTATCGAGTTTTTCGTTTGTATCAGCAGAAGTTAGGTGTGTCTCGGTCATTTGTTGAGGAGTCACCCAAAAAAAAGGAAAGCAAGTCAATCTCCAAGAACTTATGGAAGAAGTACTTCAAGAAGGACAAAGAAACATCTTCCTCCACAGGCACTCCGGGAACTAGATCAAATTGGAATCCCGATTCCGAGCTCAACCACTACCTTGATACCAATCACATGGCTCACGACCCGATGCTTCATAAGGATAAGGTTGACCTCCTAGCATGGTGGAAGGATAAGGAAAACACCCTTCCAGTCTTAGCCCACCTTGCTCGAGACATGTTGCTAGTTCCAGCATCATCGGTCTCATCCGAGCAAGCGTTTAGCGCTGTTGGAAGGATCGTCGAAGAAAGGAGGTCATGCCTTACCGCGGACATCATTGAGACAATCTTTTGCCTAAAAGATTGGCTTGAGGCGGACGAACGGGCGCAACATCATCAAGAAGAAGCAGAGATCGAGTGTCAGATGGCTGAGTTTTGCCTCGGCGACGACAATCAAGACTAATATTGTGTTTCGTAATAATGTTTGTAATAATGTTGTTGTACTCTTTTCCTTACAAGGGGAACCCTACACTAGGGCGTAAGGTTTTTAACGAGGCAACAACTTTGTAGTGTCACTATTATTAATGAAATCTATTTCCCCTAATTTTTTTAGTGTTGTTTTATTATTTTATGTGAACTAGTATTTTTATTATATATATATAAATTAAATAAATATTTCCATAATCATATTAAAAAAATTTGTTACAAGGTTGGGCCATTTTTGGGCCGGCCCAGCCCATCTAGGCCCGTAGGACTTTGGGCCGTGCCTGGGCTTGGCAAACACAGGCACGGGCCATCCCGGCACGACCCTTAATTTTTCCGGGCCGAAAAGGCCCGGCCCGTTTCAGGTCCTGGCCCCAAGGACTCGGACCGGGCCGGCCCGGCCCATGTCCCAGCTCTAGCTAGGAGAGAGGAAAAAGGAAAAAATGGAGTGAACCGAGAACAGAATGAACCGGGCCGTAGCGGAGAGAGAAGAACAACAGTACTAGTTTATCCCATGTTTGTGGACAAAACTATCATTTTAGCTTGATTATTGCTCAAGATAGTTAAAAGCAAAATACACGTAATTCAGGTGAAAAAAAACAAAATTGATAAAGAGAATGATATTTAAGAACAGACACTTAAAAGAATGATAAATAATCCGAAGTCACTCCCCCCTCCTTTACATACATAGGAGGGAGTAATTATGAGATCCTAAATTGAATTTCAAGTAGAAATGGTGTCATCTTGGCGTGGTAGAGATGGAGACATGTTATTTATTGGACGAATGCGAAAACCTAAAAAAATGTATATGGAAGAAATTAACTATATACCTTCCTCTGTAAATGTCATTGATCTTACATAACTCTACATGCTAGTGAAATGAGTTGTGTTTAGATTGAGGATATGGTGAAATGGGATAGTCTTATTCCTCTTTTTTGAAATGGGATCATTCCATTTTCTATTTGGGTTGTGTCATGGATCCATCCAATATTTTTTGTTTGATTAAAGCATGAGATACTATATCATGTGATACCTTACATGTGAACTCTATGTGTCATTCTCTTACACGTAAGTGGGACGAACATGTCATCTCGTTTTCTAGGAATGAGCTCGTCCTGAATCTAGAGGGAATATTATTCTCTAAGGATCATCTTATCTCACCTGTTTTCCATTCAAACACATTAAAAAATGGAATCGTCCCATATTGCCTTGGCTATCTCTCAATCCAAATACATCCTAAGTACAACGCAAATCGTCCCTTCTCTATCTACACAAGACCGCTGAAACAATAGACCTTGAATTGAATTTCAAGCAAAAATGGAGGCAGGTCATTTGTTGGATAAAGATGAATGCGAAAACCTAAAATAAAAAATTATTTATATACATTCCATTTAAATATAAATTAAGTATGTACCTTTATTTACAAATACCATTGATTTGATATAACTCTACATATGAGTGAGAGCATGGCTAAATTGCTTGAGGATTGTATTAAGAAAAGTTGTAATCATGTGATGATGGTTCAGAAGGATAGTAAGAAGAGAAAACACAAGGGAAAGGCTAAAGCTTCATATGTGATCTCGAACTCTAAGCCTAAACCACTTGGAAAGTCTAAGTCTAGCCCTGCTAACTCTAACACTTGCCACCACTGCCATAATACTAGTCATTGGTGGAGGAACAACAAGTTGTACTTGGAAGAACAAAAGAAAAAGAAGGGAAGTGTGACATCTACTCCAGGTATAAATGTTTTTGAAATTAATCTTGCTACTTGTCAAAGTGATTAATGGTATTTGATACTGGATCAATGATTCATACTTACAAATCATTGTAGGGTCTAAATAGGATAAGGAAGTGTGCAAGAGGCAAATTGGATGTCCACGTCGGCAGTGATATAAAAGTTGTTGCGTTTGCTTTCGGCATTTATTTTTCTCACTACACTCAGGATTACTTTTGGAATTGAATAATTGTTATTTTATTCCTATCTTGGACAGAAACATTATCTTTTCTTCATGTTTAGAGAAAGATGGTTTTGAATTCTTAATAAAGAATAAGTGTTGTTTGATATTTTCGGATAGTATGCTCTATGGTGTTTGTCCATTATTGAATGACTTGTATATTCTAAATCTTGAGGATACACATGTTTATAATATTAATACGAAGAAGCCTCGTCTTAATGATTTGAATCCCACCTATGTTTGATATTATTGTTTAGGTCATATAAATGAGAAGTGCATGTAGAAGCTATATAAGGATGGGTTTTTGGAGTCATTTGATTTTGAATTGTTTGACACATGTGAATCTTATTTATTTAGCAAGATGACTAAGACACCTTTTGATGGAATTGTTCCCAATAGAATTCTAGGGTAACCGAAGGTTACAGGATTCTAGATCTACCGGAAGTTTCGGTTGGACCAGAAGTTCTGGGCCAGATCTAGTTATTCAGTTCCTAGACAAACCTAAAGTTCCGGTTGCATACCGGAAATTTGGGTTCTAGGCAAACCATAAGTTCCGATTCCGAACCAGATGATCTAGGTCAAATTTAATTCAATGTAGAAGGGTCAAATCGGAAGTTTTGGTTCTGAACTAGAAGTTTTGGGTCGAAATTAATTTGATATAGATGGGTCAAACCAGACGCTCTAGTTCCGTCACCAGATGTTCTAGTTCCGGACTAGAAGTTCAGGTCCAAGAAAAACAAATTATATCTATTAGGATTTAATATGGATTAAGGCCCATGGCCTAGGCATCATATAAAGAGGAGAGGGGCACACACGTGGGCTGCTTATTCTTGATGATTAGATAAAAGGTCTAACCCTAGCCATCGCCTCTCCTCTTCCCACGATCTTAAGCGTTGAGATCGATTTCTCTACGGATCTCTCGAGCAGAGCTATCATGCCAGCGAGAGGTGATCCATCTATGTACGTGTGGACTCCCTGGAGGCGCTGCTCATCATCTTCTTCTTCATGCACACATCATTGTACTTCATCGACGTGGTCACCAGCAAACGGGCGGATCAAGATGGACTTGAGCGAGGACGTGCTTCATCAATCTCTTCTTCCGTTTCACTAACGCGTCTCGCGTTAGAAGGTAACAATTCATGATTCCTTGTGCACATGGTTCTTGGGCTAAGGGGTTAAAAATTTAAAATTGTTGGCTAGCATAGCCTCCCCACATCCCAACAATGGTATCAGATCATACATGCATAGTGCTCGATTTGGATCGATCACGTATAATGGTACGTAATGAAAATAAATTGGATCTATTGTTTCAGTACTTCATAAAATTTACCGATGAGTATAGTAAATTTGATTACATCTACTTAATGAGGCATAAGTCATAATACTTTAAAAAGTTCAAGGAGTTCCAAAATAAGGTATACAATAATACATGCAAGATAATTAAATTTTTGTGATCGGATCATGGAGGTGAATATTTGAGCCATGAGTTTAATGATCATCTGAAATAGTGTGGAATTGTTTCACAACTAACTCCACCTTGCATGCCTTAATGTAATGGGGTGTCCGAGTAGAGGAACCGAACTTTGTTAGATATGGTCTGGTTAATGATGAGTTAATCTGATCTTCCATTGTCCTTCTAGGGATTTGTTCAAGAAACAGTTGCTTTCACACTAAATAGGGTTCCATCTAAATTAGTAGAGAGGACGCCATATGAGATATGGACTGGGAAACATATCAGGTTGTCTTTTCTAAAGATATGGGGTGTGAGGTCTATGTTAAATGTTTGACGTCTGATAAGCTCACTCCTAAATTTGATAAATGCTTCTTCCTGGGGTATCCTAGGGAAACCAAAGGATATTACTTCTATAACCAGGAAAAGGACAAAGTGTTGTCGCCTAGAATTGTGACTTTCTTGAGAAAGAGTTTCTCTCGAAAGGGATTAATGGGAGCACGATGTGACTCAAAGTGGTTCGAGAACCACTAGAAAGTGTTTAAGCTCCTACTAAACCACAACTCGATATGCAAGATGTTATAGAGCCTATTGTCAAGATACCAGCCCCACGACGGTTAGAAATGTTAGTCATGCACTTGAGTGGTTTACATTTTTAACCACGGGGCAACTTCACATATTGTTGTTTGACAATGATGAACCTAATACCTACACGAAAGTGGTGATGGGAGCAGACTCTGAGAAATGGCATGGGGCTTGGCCAGTAGAGTCCCTAGCGGAGTGTCTTCCCAACCAGGGCTCGGGGCGCTAAATGGCTGCCGCATAAGCCTTCATGGATATCTTGTAGTATTTGCTGGCCTTCAGGCTGGGCTATGCATCGAAGTAGAGGCGAGCATACCCCAAATTTGTATAGCACGCTGTTGATGATGTGGTAGCGTCGGACTCTAGACTGCAGCCTTAAGAGCTCCATTCCTTCGTGGAGGTTGGCTTCGTCTTGCAAGATACGCATAATGGGCCCCCTCCAATCTTCGTTATGTATACATAGTACCTTGGCGGGCTCCACTGACAGCACTGAAGGACTTGATAATTCTTCGAAGAAAGCCCTTGGCAGGACGTCTTGGCCTTCGGCTGCTGCCTTAGCGAGGGCGTCTGCTTGCTGATTGTCAACTCTCGGAATGCTTCGGATGGAAATTCCTTTGAACGTGGCCTCGGTCTTGCGGATCTCCACCAAGTATGCGGTGAGGTTTGGGTGCCGTCCCTAGAAGCTCTTATCTACTTGCCCAACGACAACCTGGGAATCTGTTTTTACAATAACTCGAGTGGTGCCAAGCATGCGTGCTTTCCGAAGGCCTAGCAATACACCTTCGTACTCAGCTACATTATCGTGGCTTTAAAATTGAGCCTTATAGAGTACGACGCCTTCTGGCCCGAGAGGGAGATTATGAAGGCTCTAGCGCCTGCTCCGGATGCTTGGTACTCACCGTTAGAATACATTGTCTATATTCCCTCGTTTGGCCCTTCCAGAGCCCATACGACAGGCGGAGACCATTCCGCCACAAAGTCGGCAATTACCTGCGATTTTATTGCCATTCGCGCGGTGAAAGAAATGAAGAAGGGGGCAAGCTCGATAGCCCATTTCCCTATTCTTCCCGTGGAGTCCTTGCTTCTAAGCATGTCTCCAAGGGGGTAGGATGTTGGGACAGTTACATTGCGGGCAAAAAATAATGTCGTAATTTTCTCGAAGTCATTACGAGTGCATACACAATTTTCTCAAGCTCTGAATACCTTGTCTTCGCCCTTGATAATGTGTCGGAAACGAAGTGTACCGGGCTTTTAACCGGCTTCCCGTGAAGTTCGACCTCTTAGACGACCACCGCGCTAACAGCAAAACCGGTCGCTGTGAGGTATAGCAGCAATGTCTTGTCGGCGAGGGGGGTTGTGAGTGTTGATAGATTGGCGAGGTACTCTTTGATGTCTTCGAAGCTCTTCTGACATTGAGGGTCCATGCGAATTCTTATGACCCTTTTAAGGCTTTAAAAATAGGGAGGCTCCGCTCGACAGACCTAGTGAGGAACCTGCTGTTGACACGAAAACGTGCCCCCACACATGGGTCAGTTCGACGATCCAAATGTACGCGGATACTTAGGAACAAGCCTAAGCGTGACGCAGCACCGACGTCACGTTTCGACTACCCTTAGTCGTGATAAGGGGGGTGGAGTCGCCAGGCAATCAGATCACACAAAATAATCCAATTAGCCGAAAGAAATATATTAAACAGAATAAAATCAGCAAACCGGTCAGAGCCTGTCTGCTTCGAAGTCTGGTGCGAAGGGGTCACCGAAGTATACCTTTGGCGTCTGGTGCAAAGTATCCCGCTGAAGGGTGCCTTCGACGTTCGGACTGATCTGACCGAAGATGAACCCCGAACGGATCTGGACGTGATGATCACCTCCGAACAGCGGGGTTCGGCGTGAGGTCTCCGATACAGCAAATTACAGAATAATGACGCGAGGGCCGCGCGCGGGCGTAACTTCGTCCAGAACGGAGTACGATCATGGCGAAGCCTGTTGTGACGAAGTGTGCTAGCGAAGCCTGTCGTCGAAGCTTGTAGTCTCGCCGAAGGGTGTCCTGACGACCTCCGAAACCAATCTCTTAGCTCCGGAAGCCACCGACGAAGTAGCTCCGAACTCAGAAACCTGCAACAAATAGGATTTGAAGTACCAATTCGGCCTGAGGACCAAATTCAACTAAGTGTTGCACTAGTAGCGAAGGTAGCAATCTGTTACGCAGATTAGCGGATACTTCACAGGCAAAGTAACAAGGCGATATCAATCTATTACGTAGATTAACGGATACTTCACAAGCGAAGTAACAAGGGTTACCACTGTTCCGAAGTGGCCAGCGGAGGGCTTCCAGGCAACCCCACGAAGAGGTACAGAAAACTAAAGGTAAATAAATGCGATCAAAGCTAGGGCTTTGTGTTTGATTTGTGTTGGGGGGCTCTCTAAGCTGGCCTCGCCTCTCTATTTATAGGGGCCAAACTTCTGATCTAATCTGCTATAATTCAGCTTAGATAGAGATAAAAACTTAGCCGAAATTGTATCCAACTCTACCTCTGCCAAAGTGGGCTTCGACCAGGCCCATCGAAGCCTGCTCCTCAGGCCGAAGCTTTGGTGGCATGGGCCTCTGAAGGCTTTCCGGCCGAAGGCCGTGGGCTGGCTAGAGGCTTTCGAAGCCCATAGCCCAATGGACCTTCGGCCTGGCCCCAGACATGTTTATTTTTGGCCCAAATCACCAAAATTAATATTTTGACGATCTTAGCCATTGATGCTATTCTTTGCTATCAACACTTGCTTAAGGCTGCAAGGCGACCTGCTCGCTTTTGGACCTACTTTAAATTTTCTAACGGAGCCATCCTTTGTAGTGCACTTATCTGTGTGGGGATAGTTTCGATACCTCAACTCAAAACTAAGTACCCTAGTAACTTCCCTGCCTGCGCTCCAAAAACACATTTTTTGGGTTGAGGCGAATCCCACACGCTCGGAGACTCTTAAAGGACCAAATCCCACACGCTCGGAGACTCTTAAAGGTCTCTGCTAGGTCTAAGCTATGTTGGTGCTTCCTATCACTTTTTATTACAATGTCATCCATATAGGCCTTGACATTTCGACCTATTTGATGACCTAGAGCCTTAGCAATCAACCTAGAGAATATTGCCCGACATTTATTAGACCGAAGGGCATTCTTAAATAGTAGAAAACTCTAGAGGGAGTGATAAATCTAGTTTTGGCTTAGTCTTCGCGCTTCAACCATATCTGATGGCAGCTAGAGTATGCGTCGAGGAAACTAAAAAGTTTGGATCCAGCCATAGATTCGACTAGTTGGTCAATGCGAGGCATGGGGTAGGGGTCACAGGGACATTCTTTATATAATGAGGTGAAATCGATACACATGTGCCACTTGTCAGAGTTATTCTTCTTGACGAAGACTGGATTTGACAACATTCCGTATGGCTTATTTCCCTGATAACTCCTGCTCGGAGCAGCTTCTCCACTTTTGCCCTAGCGAGGTAAGCTCTTTCCGTAGATAGCTTCCACATCCCCTGGCACACGTGTCTGGCCTTTGGGTTCACCAGTAGGGAGTGCTCGATGACGCCTCGGTCCACCCACGAGATATCTTTGTCCGTCCATACGAAGATATCCAGGTTGTCTCAAACCACTTCCTCCAGCGAGGTCATGACTTTTGGAGCTAGGCCTTCACCGAATTAGAAAGGGAACTCCTTCCCATCCTTGCTAATGATCTTTGTGATGATTTCTCTTTCGGGGTGAGGTTTGAGGGTCGGCCCCTTTGCGGGCTCCAGTGTTGGCGGTACATCCTACGATTGCTCTTGCACATTATTGATTTGACGTGCTTCAAATAGGGTGGTGTGGCCGTACTCCACCCTTCGATCTACTGCTTGGTCGCCGAGGATGGTGAGTACCCCTCCCTACGTAGACATTTTTAGGCAAATATAGTTGTGGCGCGCAATGACCACGAATTGATTTAGCACGCCCCTTTCAAAGATGGTGTTGTAGGTGTACGGGGCGTCTACGACGTTGAAGATGATTTCTTCTTCGGTGGCATGGGCCTCTAAAGGCTTCCCGGGCGAAGGCCGTGGGCTGGCTAGAGGCTTTTGGAGCCCATAGCCCAATGGACCTTTGGCCCTGTAGGGCTTCGGCCTGGCCCCGGACATGTTTATTTTTGGCCCAAATCACCAAAATTGATATTTTTACAATCTTAGCCATTGATGCTATTCTTTGCTATCAACACATGCCACCCTGCCTTTTAGTGAACTGAGTGAACTAAAAGCATAACGAGCTGAAGACGATACTATCCATATCGGCTTTTTGACACCTTTTACGTTGTTTGCCACACACTTGGGAAATACCTTTTCAAGTATCTACCATTCAAAGCTTTTCGAAACCGCTCTCCTTGCAGAGATTCTAATATGTATGCATTGCCAGGAGCGATTTCGGCTATCTTAAAAGGACCTTTCCAACTAGGTGACCATTTACCAAATTTGGGACTCTTCGTGCCTAAGGGTAAAATCGTCTTCCAAGCCAAATCTCCTACTTGAAACAATTTTGGTTTAACCTCGGGAAGAAATTTCTAAACTACTAACCTCGGGATGCCCCCCGAGCCATTCCTGCTCCTGCCGAAGCCTGGCCTGGCTGGCCATTCGGAGTGTGCTAGGCCGAAGCCCTCCGGAGAGTCCTACTCCTGGGAGCCCTCACCGTGCGGGGACCTTCGGCTTACGGCCTCCGGCGCGCCAGGTCCCTTGGTGGGTGGAGTACTCTGGTCTAGGGACCTCGGCACGCAGTGGCCTTCGGCAGCTAGAGGGGTCCGACCCAGAGGGTGCGCTTGCCCACCGTCACTGGCTTCGGTAGTGAGACCAAGCATTGGCTTCTCCCATACAGAAAATTTTCCTCTCTTGACTTGGTATCCAGATGCTCGCTGATCCAAATCATTTGCGACTGAATTGGCTTCTCTTGACACGTGAGAGATTTTGAAGTCATCAAAAGCAGAAACTATGTCTAGACATTTATCCAAGTAACTATTCAGCTAGCCGTTAAAGCATTGAGCACTTTTAGCTACTTGTTGCACTACTAACAAGGAATCACCATATGCGTGGACATGCCTAACACCTACAGATTCTAGTAATTCAAGACCTAGCAATAAAGCTTCGTATTCAGCTTGGTTATTAGTGGAAGGAAATTCTAGATGGGTCGAAGTCTCAAAGTGTATTCCATTAGGTGATATGAGAACCACTCCAATACACTGGCCACTCTTGCAAGCCGAACCATCAAAATAAAGTTTCCATTGCACTACCTCAACTTGAGCAATATTGTCACTCCAGCTGACATCTACGTGGTGATCAACTATAAAGTTGGCCACAATTTGGCCTTTCATCGCTCTCAGGGGTTCGTAGGCCAAATCGTACTCAATCAATGCATAAGCCCATTTTCCGATTCTTCCACTTAGGATCGACTTCTGTAACATGTGCTTTATAACATCGGTTTGACAAGCGACAACACATGTAGTAGGGAGAAGATAATGGCGTAACTTGGTGCACGCGTAGTAAAGTGATAAACACAAACGTTCCACAAACGCGTACCTGGTTTCGGCATCCACCTCCTGGGTTAGCACGGCCCCAATCACGCTATCTTCACACTACTACAAACTGTCACTGTAGTGGCGTTGGGCAAAACCACTGTAGTGGCGGGCCATTAGATACCCGCCACTAGAGTTGCTGGTGCTGACGGCAGCACCAGCGCCCGCCACTATTGCTGGTAAAGTAGTGGCGGTCGGTGATGACGTCAGCCCGGACCGCCACTAATGTACCAATAGCAGTGGCGGGCGCTGGTGCTGCCCGCCGCTGCTAAGATGGCCGCCACTAAAGTAATGATGACATCACTTGCAACCGCCACTACTATTCTAGCTATAAATGCGCAGCGTCTTCCTCCCCGAGCTCTACTGGAGTTCGCATTCAATTTTGTCCGTACAATGGCGACAAAAATCTAGATAAAGAGGGGGGAGGCTTTGTTTTCGTTTCTTTTGAAGGATTTCATTCTAGGAGGTAAATCCATTCCGAATCTCACATTTATTTTGTATTTAATCATGTATACAATGAGTTATTATCGTTTTTCTAATTTAGGGTTTGTGAATAGAAATTTTCAAATAATCTTCCATTTACGGTGTTACCTTCTCCCAAATGAACAAATATGACCCTCCTCACAATTATTCATCACTTGTATATTGATTTACGTCATTTTAATCTCTTTTTAATTTGATTTATGATTATAGATCTAGAGTTATGTTGTTTGGAGAGAGAGAGAAACCAATATAGTTAATTTATTTAATAATTTTTTCTGCTTAATAAGTAGTTTTAATTAAAGCATTGAGGATTTTTAATTAATGTTGTTATGAGCGATAATAAATCAATATATTTTCAATTTGTAAATTAATAAAATTAACAATAATGATTTTATTAATATTTTTTCAAATAATATATGTTTTAGATGGAGCACAGGTCCTGGATGTACTCGTCCAACGACGGAGATGTGGTGGCATATTTTAATAGAGTAACTGAATTTACTGAAGCTGCCGCACAATATGCTTCCCGTCAGAGTGAAGAGGCAATATATTGTCCTTGTAAAGTTTGTAAAAACGAAGCGATGTATCCGTGTTCTGATCGTGAAACCATACGATTTCACTTGTTGAAAAATGGTTTCGTGAAGAACTATTATATATGGACGAAACACGGTGAGATGGGCCAAAATCCTCCTGAAGATTCTGATGTGCCGCAAGATGCTCATCAACATAGAAGAGGTTGTGATCATACATCCGACATAACACATGATGATGTTGATCAACATGATGATGATGACGCCTTTGATGTGGAGGAACTGATGCGAAATGTTGCGCCTGAGGTGTTGTTGCAGAGAACTACAACCAAAGGATACGATAACTTTGAAGCACTTGACAAAGCATCAAAAAACCTTCTTTACGAGGAACGCCACGGATGCGATAAGCAGTATACTGTGTTGTACACAATTCTTGAGCTTATGAAACTGAAGGCCAGCAATGGATGGTCTGACACCAGTTTTTCAGATCTTTTACAACTCCTAAAAAAGGTTTTGCCAAAACCCAATGGTTTACCATCTGATACGTACCAAGCAAAGAAGATGATTTGTCCGTTGACTTTGGGCGTTCAGAAGATTCATGCATGCCCGAACCACTGTATCCTATATCGAAAAGAGTATGGATTGTTAGAGAGATGTCCGCAGTGCAACGCGAGTCGATACAAACGTCCAAATGACTGTGCGGAGGACTACAATGACCACCAGAAGAAGAATAATAAGAGGTTGCAGAAGAGGAATAAAAATGTTATTGAAGACCATCCTGGAAAAAAGATGGAGAGGAAAGTTCCGGCCTTAGTAATGTGGTACCTACCGGTGATTGATCGCTTGAAACGTATGTTCTCTAATCCTAGAGATGCTGAACTATTAATCTGGCATTTCGCTGGGCGAAAGAAGGACGGAAAACTTCGGCACCCTGCGGATGCTAGGCAGTGGAAATCATTTGACTTGGCCCATCCAGATTTCTCGGACGATCCTAGAAATATCAGGATGGGACTTAGCACGGATGGAATGAATCCCTTCGGTGAGATGAGGAACCCACATAGTACGTGGCCAGTCTTTCTATGCTTGTTCAACATTCCATCATGGTTGTGCCATAAAAGAAAATACCTTATGCTCACTACTCTAATTTCTGGTCCAAAACAACCTGGCAATGACATTGATATCTTTCTAGAACCTTTGATGGAGGATATGAAACGTCTATGGGAACATGGTGTCTGTGTGTGGGATGAGCACAAAAAGAGCACTTCAATCTAAGAGCCATAATCTTTTGCACCATAGCTGACAACCCAGGACGCATGTCCCTAACAGGACAGGTTAAAGGAAAGACAACATGTGTAGTGTGTGTGGACCAGACAGAATCTATGCATCTTCCATCATTCGTTAAGACGATATATATGCGACACCGCAGATTTTTACCAAAAAACCACAAATATCGAAGAAATAGGAACCATTTCGACGGTACAATCGAGCTTGGACAGCCTCCACGAAATCGAGATGGCAAATTTCTATTCGAAATGGTAAAGAATATCAAAGTTGTTTTCGGAAAGAAGAGGAAGAAATCTGAAAAAATTTCAAAGGACGCTCCATTTAAAAAGCAGTCGATCTTCTTTAGATATTTGCCCTATTGGAAGGAGTTGGAGATTGGTCATGCTATCGATACAATGCACGTTGAGAAGAATGTCTTCGAAAGCACTATCGGTATTTTGTTAGACATACCGGGCAAATCAAAAGATGGACTCAAAGTACGAAGGGACCTTCAAACTCTCGGAATTAGACCCGAGCTTCACCCACAGGAAAGGGCCAATGGAAAATTTTTCCTTCCGGCTGCTAGCTATAACCTCACAATTGACGAGAAAAGATCAATCTGCAGGTGTCTACATGGAATTAGAGTTCCAACAGGATTCTCAACGAATATAAAGAATATTGTCTCCGTAGCAGATTTGAGGATGAGCGGCTACAACACTCATGATTGTCATGTTATGCTTGGGCTATTCCTCGCCATCGCAGTAAGAGGAGTCAAACATTCATTTCTGAAGATGGTGATAACACGCATGTGTCACTTCTTCAATGTCATATCAAAGAAGGTGATCGACACTGAAGAGTTAAATGAATTACGTAAACAAATGAGGGAGACTATGTGTCAGCTTGAGATGTGCTTTCCTCCTTCATATTTTGATATTATGGAGCACTATATGATACATATAGCAGACCAAATCTTTGTTCTCGGTCCAACGTACCTGCACAATATGTATGCGTACGAGCGTCTAATGGTTATCTTCAAGGGTTACGTACGAAATCGTGCTTATCCAGAGGGTTCCATGATAGAGGGTTACACGACTGAGGAAGTCATTGAGTGCTATGCAGATTACATAAGAGATGGAAGACCAATAGGAGTTCCCGTGTCGCGGCACCATGGAAGACTCACCGGTAAAGGAACTAAAGGTAGGAAAATCATACGAGACAATAGTTATCAAAGAATAAGAGAATCACATTACAGTGTAATGCATCAGTTGGCGATTATGAGACCATATGTTGAACAACACCTACAAGAGCTTCGTGAAAAGAATGAAGATCACGATGAACAATGGATTATGAAAGAACACAAAATTTATTTCACATCATGGCTGAGGGATCTAAACCTTTCGATCGGAGAAACCGACGAAGAGATGATGATAAATAAATTGTCTTACGGTCCATTGAGCATGGTTAAAACATGGCAAGCGTATGACATCAATGGTTTCACATTCTATACCAAAGCAAAGGATCAAAGGAGTCAGCGCCAAAATAGTGGTGTCAGAGGAGAAGCAGAAGATAGCACTGGACAAAAGAATGCTTACTATGGATACATCGAAGAAATATGGGAACTTAACTACGGGAACTCTATAGAAATCCCTGTATTTAAGTGTCAGTGGGTGAGACATCCAGAAGGTGTGGAGGTGGATGATTACGGGTTTACGATAGTTGACCTTAATAAGGTGGCTTATAAAGATGACCCTTGGATACTCGCTCAATCCGTGGCACAAGTATTTTACATACTTGATCCTAAAGATGAGAAAAAATACATCGTTGCTCCAGGAAAACAAAGAATTGTTGGAGTTGATGGAGTCGAAGACGAAGAAGAATACAATCAGTTTGATGAGGTGCCGTTTTTCGTTGACATATCAAGGATCAATGTGGTTGAAGCAAAACTGTCATTTGGCAGTGTGATTCCTTATCTACGCACCAATGGCGATGGAAAATTAGTTCAAGGCTAGATCATTTATGTTTAGTTGTAAAATCAATTATGTCATTTATTATTAAAACATTTTCAAGATCAAATGAGGATTGAGTGTTGTGAATTATTTCATGTCTTGTAGTTCAAATTGAACTTTTTTTGACTTTGATCATAAAAACATACTTAATGAAATAAAAACAGTACACTAAGGGAGAAAAAGTAAAGTGAGGCAGAATAATACCAATTTTTTAAATTTGATAAGTTATGATGTATTTTTATTGTTAAAAAAATCAAGTTCAAACTAGAATTTAATTATGAATAAAAAAGTCATGAAAATTAGAATAGAAATGTAAAAAAAAATGTTTGGATGCTAACAGCAAGGTTCGAACCTCAAACCGCCTGCAGGCAGCAAGGTTCGAACCTCGAACCGCATGGCACCAAAGCAACCCCCGCACCACTGCGCTACTAAGTCTTTCTCGACTTGAGTGGCAACGTATGCTAGATAACCCCACCAGCGTCGGATTAGTAGTGGCGGGCAGGATGACGTCACCAGCCGCCACCGTTATCCTTTTAGTAGTGGCGGGCATGCTGACGTCATCATGCCCGCCACTACTAAGACACCTATATATACTTTCCACTCCCGCCGTCCGAAAACCTAGTTTCATTTTCTAAACCCTAAACTCGCCCCCCTCCTCCCGTCGCCGCCGTCGACGTCCCGGAGCACGTCGCCGCTGCCCTCCGCCCGTCGCCGCCTTCCTCGGAGCCCGTCGGCGCCGCCCGTCGTCGCCGCCATCCAGTCGATCAGTAAATAATTATTAACCTACTTCTTTATTTGGTCTTATTTTATTCGAGCTTAGGGTTAAAATGATGGAGGATTGTTATATTAATTTATGCGTGGTAATATAATTTAGTATAATATTACTAGTAGAATGCACTATAACAATAATGTTTTTTAATCTACTGTAAAAAATTTCTGAGAAAAAAATTTCCACTATAACAATAATTTTTTTTAATGTACTATAAAAAATATCTGAGAAAACAAATTTCCACTATAACAATAATGTTTTTTAATGTACTATAATATTACTAGCTTAGGGTTTTTTAATGTTATAATATCAATGTGACAAAAAAATGCAGATGGCTCCTCCTAAGATTGAACCAACAAACAGTCGATCCTCAGACTCTACATCAAGTGGCGTGTGTGAGGTTTGCAAATGCGGTAAACATAAGGTACATGATGGTATAGTTTGCAGTTGTTTGGCGAAGAAAGTGATTCTCATAATGGACTCCGACTCGGAGGACGACTCGCGATCGCCGCAACCAGATAGGGTAAGTGTTGTGCTACGGAAGAATGATGAGACAACCGGTGGTAGAGGGAAACATGCCGAGGCTAGCGGTGGAAAAGGGAAGCATGTAGAGCAATGCGGCAGCAAGAGGATGAAGGAGGCAAGATCCTCTTTTTATGCAAATTTTATATTTTTATCATCCAATTCAA
Source organism: Zizania palustris (assembly GCA_019279435.1). Taxonomy (NCBI): domain Eukaryota; kingdom Viridiplantae; phylum Streptophyta; class Magnoliopsida; order Poales; family Poaceae; genus Zizania; species Zizania palustris. The sequence continues at coordinate 38,668,171 of JAAALK010000286.1, forward strand.
TCATTGATAATAAGTTGTTCTCACTATCGTCGCCGCGTGTATTTTCTTGTTCAGGAACATGGAGAGAAGTTTAGACTGCCTGATGATGCCGAGTTGGTTGAGGATTGGCAAGTTGAGGCTTTTAATCTGTTTAACCAGAAATAGGTTGGGTTTGTGCCGAGGAAGAAGAAGAAGCTCCAAACCATATCTTTCCTTTGGGTTTGACCAGTAGTGCGTTTCGATGTGTAAGCTGGTTTCCCCAGCCTGGACTTGTGTTTGTTTACTTGGTTTCAAATAAACATGATGTGTCAAAAGCGAGCCCCCGCACCACCGCGCTACAAAAGTCTCGATCATATCGTAACAACATGTAATAAAAACACACTTAATAATAAAAACAGTAAACTAAGGGAGAAAAATACCAATTTTTGCAATTAGAATATTGGTGTTGTATTTTTATTGTACAAAAAGTTTCAATTTCAAAGGAAGAATAAACTATAGATAAGTTATGATGTATTTTTATTGTACATGTTTATTAATGAAAAAAAAAGTAAAGTGAGGCATAAAAATACATATTTTCTAATTTGATAAGTTATGATGTATTTTTATTGTTAAAAAAACAAGTTCAAACTAGAATTTAATTATGAATAAAAAAGTCATGAAAATTAGAATAGAAATGTAAAAAAAAATGTTTGGATGCTAGCAGCAAGGTTCGAACCTCAAACCGCCTGCAGGCAGCAAGGTTCGAACCTCGAACCGCATGGCACCAAAGCAACCCCCGCACCACTGCGCTACTAAGTCTTTCTCGACTTGAGTGGCAACGTATGCTAGATAACCCCACCAGCGTCGGATTAGTAGTGGCGGGCAGGATGACGTCACCAGCCGCCACCGTTATCCTTTTAGTAGTGGCGGGCATCCTGACGTCAGCATATGCCCGCCACTACTATACTTTTTTCCACCCGCCCAGACTAAACCCTAGTAGTGGCGGTCGGTGACGTCAGCGGCCCGCCACTACTATGTCTTTGCCCGCCACTACTACAATAAATATCAGTGGCGGGCATGCTGACATCAGCGTGTGCCCGCCACTACTAATCCGCCTATATAAATGTTTCACTCCCGCCGTCTGAAAACCCTAAGCCCTAATCTTCTCCCGCTAGTTACTGCCGCTTCTAGAGCCCGCGCCGCCGTTGTCGGAGCCCGCGCAACCGTTTCCCGGCGTTGCCAACGGAGCCAGCCCGTCGCCACCATCGAAGCCCGCCACAGCCCCCCGGAGCCCTTCACCGTGCACCGTCCCCGTCGCCGCCCCGGAGACCGCCGCTGCCATCATTTCCCGGCGCCGTCACCGGAGCCGGCCCGTCGCCACCGTCGGAGCCCGCCACCGCCCCAAGATCCCTTCACCGTGCGCCGTCCCCGCCGCCTCCGTGGAGACCACCGCCGCCACCGGAGCCCGCTGCCGCCACTAGAGCCCGTTGCCGACACTGGTAGGTTATGGTTTGAATGCATTTTCAGATTGGGTTTGTTGTTTAGAGGAGTTCATATTGTTTAGGTTATGGTTTGAATGTGGTTGAATGCATTTTCAAAAGTTGTTGGTTGCTATTGACTCATGAAGAGGGAAGGAAATTAGAGGGGTTTGTAGGAAAATGGTTCATCTTTACCTTGAATTTTCATAACATTTTCACCTCTGGAATTGAATGGAAGAAAGACACTTTAGACAATAGAAGAGACTGAGCTATTGCTGCTCATATGATGTATCTCTTTCTTCTGCATTTTAGTTATGAGAAAATGTGGTAGATAATGGTAGATAGCTGGAAAAAATTCTCTTATCATTTTGCTCTGAAAAGAATTAATGAATTTGGTTAAAAATATATAAATTTATAGTGATGCTAACATGCTACATTTCCCACATTCTTTGGTAACATACATATTGAGATGTAGTATATATTTGAATCCTATAGGAATGGATTCCTATAGAATTTGCTAAAAATTTATTTGGCTTACCACATGAGAAACAAAGGATTCCATGATGTTAGGGAGTGAGTCCTATGGAAATTTTCCATGAGCTCAAAGCAAATGTTTATAATCCTATGGAAAAGAGGTATAGGGAGTGAATCCTCAGTATTCTGACAATACTATGCCCGCCACTACTAAGAGAAAATAGCAGTGGTGGGCAGGATGACATCACCATGCCCGCCACTACTAATCCTCCTATATAAAATTTTCGCTCCCGCCGTCCGAAAACCTAGTTTCATTTCTAACTCTCGTGCCGTCGTCCGCCAGTTGCCGCCACTCCCGGAGCCCGCGACACCCTCAAAGCCCATCGCCGTCGTCGCCGAAGCCCGTCGCCGCCGAACTCCACTTTTTTAGAATAACTTTTAGAGGCCTATGATGCAAATAATAATTGAGTTATCTCTTGTATGTCATCAAGCCGTGCGACACATCCATTCCTATCAACAACTTCTTCTTTCTCGTGTTGCTGACAGGGAATGGATGTGCTCACGGTTCCATGGCAGCCATGAACATTTTGAAAAGCTACACAAAATATGCTGAGGCCTAAACAACACTGTGACCAGTTTACTACCGCTATTATTTCTAAGGCTACTATATACTAATCCTCAAGTTCATGCATCTGGCTGAAGGCCAACATTAGATTCTGCAATTCTTTTTAGGGGCCTATGATGCAAATTGTTATTGAGTTATCTCATGTATGTCATCAAGCCGTGGGACACATCCATTCCTATCAACAACTTCTTTCTCGTGTTGCTGACAGGGAATGGATGTGCTCACGGTTCCATGGCAGCCATGAACATTTTGAAAAGCTACACAAAATATGCTGAGGCCTAAACAACACTGTGACCAGTTTACTACCGCTATTATTTCTAAGGCTACTATATACTAATCCTCAAGTTCATGCATCTGGCTGAAGGCCAACATTAGATTCTGCAATTCTTTTTAGGGGCCTATGATGCAAATAGTAATTGAGTTATCTCATGTATGTCATCAAGCCGTGAGACACATCCATTCCGGTCAACAACTTCTTTCTCGTGTTGCTGACAGGGAATGGATGTGCTCACGGTTCCATGGCAGCCATGAACATTTTGAAAAGCTACACAAAATATGCTGAGGCCTAAACAACACTGTGACCAGTTTACTACCGCTATTATTTCTAAGGCTACTATATACTAATCCTCAAGTTCATGCATCTGGCTGAAGGCCAACATTAGATTCTGCAATTCTTTTTAGGGGCCTATGATGCAAATTGTAATTGAGTTATCTCATGTATGTCATCAAGCCGTGGGACACATCCATTCCGTTCAACAACTTCTTCTTTCTCGTGTTGCTGACAGGGAATGGATGTGCTCACGGTTCCATGGCAGCCATGAACATATTTGAAAGACAACACAAAATATGCTGAGGCCTCAACAACACAAGAGAGAGAGAACAACACAATCTCCTAACTTGAGGATTAATATAGTAGCTTCAGAAGTAATAGCTCACTACTGTAGCCAAGAAGAGTGTTCATACATTTTCCACCTTTGACACTGTGATCAGTTTACTACTGCTATTATTTCTGAGGCTACAGTAGTAAACTGATCACAGTGTCAAAGGTGGGAAATGTATGAAAAATCTTCTTGGCTACAGTAGTCAGCTATTACTTCCGAAGCCACTATATTAATTCTCAAGCTAGGAGATTGTGTTGTTCTCTCTCTTTAGTTTTGTTGATACCTCAGCATATTTTGTGTTGTTTTTCCCTCTAATGTTCCATGGCAACAAAATATGCTGAGGCCTCAACGACATTGTGATCAGTTTACTACCGCTATTATTTCTAAGGCTACTATATACTAATCCTCAAGTTCATGCATCCGGTTGAAGACCAACATTAGATTCTGCAATTCCTTTTAGAGGCCTATGATGCAAATTGTTATTGAGTTATCTCATGTATGTCATCAAGCCGTGTGACACGTCCATTCCTATCAACAACTTCTTTCTCGTGTTGCTGACAGGGAATGGGCGTGCTCACGGTTCCATGGCAGCCATGAACATTTTGAAAAGCTACACAAAATATGCTGAGGCCTAAACAACACTGTGACCAGTTTACTACCGCTATTATTTCTAAGGCTACTATATACTAATCCTCAAGTTCATGCATCTGGCTGAAGGCCAACATTAGATTCTGCAATTTCTTTTAGAGGCCTATGATGCAAATTGTTATTTAGTTATCTCATGTATGTCATCAAGCCATGGGACACATCCATTCCTATCAACAACTTCTTTCTCGTGTTGCTGACAGGGAATGGATGTGCTCATGGTTCCATGGCAGCCATGAACATTTTGAAAAGCTACACAAAATATGCTGAGGCCTAAACAACACTGTGACCAGTTTACTTACCGCTATTATTTCTAAGGCTACTATATACTAATCCTCAAGTTCATGCATCTGGCTGAAGGCCAACATTAGATTCTGCAATTCCTTTTAGGGGCCTATGATGCAAATTGTTATTGAGTTATCTCATGTATGTCATCAAGCCATGAGACACATCCATTCCTATCAACAACTTCTTTCTCGTGTTGCTGACAGGGAATGGATGTGTTCATGGTTCCATGGCAGACATGAACATTTTGAAAAGCTACACAAAATATGCTGAGGCCTCAACAACATTGTGTTCAGTTTACTACTGCTATTATTTCTAAGGCTACTATATACTAATCCTCAAGTTCATGCATCCGGTTGAAGACCAACATTAGATTCTGCAATTCCTTTTAGAGGCCTATGATGCAAATTGTTATTTAGTTATCTCATGTATGTCATCAAACCATGTGACACATCCATTCCTATCAACAACTTCTTTCTCGTGTTGCTGACAGGGAATGGATGTGCTCATGGTTCCATGGCAGCCATGAACATTTTGAAAAGCTACACAAAATATGCTGAGGCCTAAACAACACTGTGACTAGTTTACTACCGCTATTATTTCTAAGGCTACTATATACTAATCCTCAAGTTCATGCATCTGGCTGAAGGCCAACATTAGATTCTGCAATTCCTTTTAGGGGCCTATGATGCAAATTGTTATTGAGTTATCTCATGTATGTCATCAAACCATGTGACACGTCCATTCCTATCAACAACTTCTTTCTCGTGTTGCTGACAGGGAATGGGCGTGAACATGGTTCCATGGCAGACATGAACATTTTGAAAAACAACACAAAATATGCTGAGGCCTCAACAACACTAGAGAGAGAAAACAACACAACATCCTAACTTTAGGATTAATATGACATCAGACCTTTTTTGCATAACCAAAATTCTGATACATTAGCATCTTCATATGAATAGTTTATCTATGGCGGAAGAAGGACGTTCCATCGAGGAGCTCATCTACGAGTCTCCCGCAAAAACAAATAAAGAGGGTTCATCTGAAGGATCCTCCGATAGCGAATCTTCGTACCACTCTCCGGAGAATGAACATCCAATGGAGCCTAGGAAGAAGAGAACGAGAGAAGACGCCGATGAGGATTACATTCCTGAAGCTCAAGCGGAGGTAATTATTACGTTAGTAACAAGTCAGAGCAGCTTCTAACCGAGGATTACATTCCTGAAGCTCACATTGTCTATCATCGTAGGATCGTCCAAAGCGAGGAAGCAAGCGTCGATTATTCCAAGTCGAGAAAAGAACAACTATTGTCCCAGCTATTGAGTCAGCTGAGCGAACAGATGTTGAGCCCGCTGCCACAACATCGTCTGCAAATGCGAAGAGGAGAGGGAAACGGGAGAAGAACAAGCTACATACAGCTATCTATGAGGTTGAAGAAGTGCATGTTGATGGGGCTCCAAAGAAGCCAAAAGAAATCACTGCGAAGTGGCGTAACGACTGTGGATGTCTCGCCAGGGAGCGATGTAAGATAGTTTGGAAAAATTGGAAGACTGTCCCTGAAGCTACAAAGAACGAATTGTGGCAGCATATAAAAGCGCATTATAAATTCCCGGAAGACCGCTTAGAAGACGCTAAAGCTGCCACATTGAAGACTATCGGGAAGGCTCTACGTACATTTAGGACTAAACTGAACACACAATACCTTCAGAAAGATGAGTCGCCACTCAACGACTACGGCTTTATAACGCCAAATGAATGGAATGAATTCAAAATGCAGCATTGCTCCGAAGAAGCCAAACAAGAGAGCATAATGTTCAAAGAACTTAATAAGAAGAATAAGTTCCCCCATAAACTTGGGCCAGGTGGATATAAGGCTAAGGAGGATGAGTGGAGTAAAAAGGAGGAGGAGGACCGTGCGGCTGGGTTACCTGAACAGTTTTCAGGTGCTGATCAGCGCACTAAGAGATGGCTCCTAGGTCGAGCTAAAAAAACACCCGAGGGCCAATATATGCTCTCCGACTCACGGACTAGTGAAGTATTCCAGAAAGCACAGGAAATCGCTGAGTTGGAGAAGACTGGAAAGTTCAAGACCGAGGGATGTAATGACCAGCTTACATCTGCTCTCGGAAACGAGGAACATCGAGGGCGCACCCGAGGTGTCTCTTCTATAGCACCCTGGAAAAATACTTTCAAGAAACAGGAGGGTGCCACATACAAGAAGCGTCAAGCACGCACAGACGACGCCGCAGAGCGCCGTGCAGAGTGGGAGCGACACTTTTTTGAATTTATTAACGAGAATCCAAACATAATGCAGGCTGCAGCTGGACAAATAATTGTGCAAGAGGTACGACTCGACGTACCAAGCAGTGTTGGCTCAGTACAAGACAAATTTCCTGTAAATTATATTAAAGAGGACACACCCTGCAGCCTGCATGTACCGATAGGGCGCAAAGGGCATTCCCAAGAGGCTGCACGAGGCATTGCTATGCCTGGGGATTTATTTCACAATCGGCCTATTCCTGCTGACTATACCAAGGTTCAGGTCAATGAGATCACCAACGACAGATTTATTAATGACCCCTTGGATCTTCCAATGCCTGATGAGGGGATTGAGACAATCGGAGATGCTCTAAATAACTTTGTCCTATGGGCGAGCCGAGATATCAAATTACTGCAGACAAGTTCTCAGAGTAAATCACCTATTGTCTCATCACAATCCCCCGCATATCTTTCATCTCAGGATGTGCAAAATATAGGATCATTATCACCTGTTGATGAGCGTGAAATAGAGGAAAAGGCAGAGGAAGAGCCAGTGCCCAATAAAGTGGCAGAAGTGATAGAATCGAAAGTGACTTCTGATCCTCAAGTGACAAAGCTAGTGCCAGTGCTTGAGCCCACTGATGAGCCCAACACAAATGTGCCAGAGCCAGATCAAATGCCAGTGCTAGTTCCGACTGAGCCTCAAGTGCCAGTTCCGGCTGATCCTCAAGTGCCAGTGCTAGTTGCTGCCGAGCCTGAAAAACAAGATGCATGCCCAAAGCCAGCAATCCACAAGATAACTGTTCAAGCTGGGCAGTGTTCTGCGCTGAAATCTGAAATGCATAAATTTTTTAATACTTTGGGGCAAACACGTTCTATGCCCGAAGCGGCTCCCATAAAGGCTCCAGTACAAAAGCATGCGGGCTCACTTTCTGTTGATAAGAGGACCTACGGAGACGAGGATTATATCGAATACGAACCAGGCAAACCATTATTACCCCAAGGAGTACTTAATTGTATGCCTTGGACGATGAAAACATTTCATGACTGGTACCTCGAAGCGTCTTCGTTAGGTGTAACACAAATAGAACTGACGGTTCCACAAGAAATATTCAACTGCCCAGAGTTTAAGCTTGCACTATTTTTCGACGACTTCCATCGGATGTTTCGTCTGAAGCGAACCGACATCACAAGCATGATGCTCTGGTGCATGTAAGTACTTTATACTTTGTCAATACAAAGAAAAAATAAATAATGTCTTATATTGACTATTGTTTTATAACATATGCAGTTGTAATTCACGCAGTGACGAGTCTAAATTGTATGGGTACCTAAACCCATCATTAATAAGCCAAAGTGCGCTGAACCCGACACTAAACCAGAATGATAGCAAGTACTGGACTGCGGGTAAGAAAAAATTTCAAAGAAAGATGTTCAATAAAGACGAAGACAAACTTAAGAAGAACAAAAGGAGTTGTGCCGCGTTGTATATTGCGCGGTGCATGTATCAATGGAAGGACAGAGAAATTATATGTGGGGCATATAACTTTAAGTAAGTATACCCACTATATCCACTTAAACACGTTTTATCGATTATGAAACTAACATAATCATATATTACTTCTTTCGATAGTGATCATTGGATTGCACTTCTGATATACCCAAAAAGCTCAAGGGTTTATGTGCTCGACTCGCTCGACAAACCCAAAAAAGAATATCAAGATATATTAAATGTTATTCAGAGTGCACATAGATACTACGTGGAAAAGTTAGGTGGCCCACATGATCCACAGAGGCCGAAAGAAATGCTTATCAGAACCAACTTTCCGGTAATATTATATTTTTAAATTTGTTAATTCAATTGATAAAGCCAAACTATATATCGTTCTAACTTTGTCTATTTTGAAGTGTCACAAACAATCTCTTGGTTCCGTGCATTGTGGCTACTATACTTGTGATTTCTTGAGCAATAACTTAGGAAAGTTTGGGCGGACAGTATCTGAGGATACTAAAGAAGTAAGTTGATTTCTTGTGTGTTAATCTAATATAACTTGCAGCGTATGTACTTATATTTTACGTATGCAGGCGTCAGGTCCATCAACCGTTGCCGAGAAGAGCCAACTCTCTGAATCACAAATGTACGAAATCGTATCAAGGATGTGCCGCTTCACGATGCATGAGATTCTTCATGAGCTTGGAGTATTTTTCGATCCTGAGAGTGAAGTGGCCAAGCATCCAACTTTGTATGATTGGGCCGGAAGAATTAAAAGGCGAACCAATTAAGATATGAGTTAGCCTTCCAAGAAAACATAAACCGCATGAGCATGTATTTGTGAAACAATGAATTGTGTTGATGGATGGTTATTGCGAAACAAAAACCGGAAGAATGTAAACATTGTGAAATTTTGAAAATTGATGAGATTGATGGTTGTTGTGTTGATGTGTTGTTGTTGTGGATGTGTATGTGGATATGTGGATGTTTTGCTGCTGTTTATGTGGATATGTGGATATGTGGATATGTGGATGTGTTTGCTGCTGTGTATGTGGATGGCTGTGTGAAGCATATAATTTCTGTGTTTTGGTTTGTGGGATCACAGCATTCTGTGTTATGGCTTATACACAGCAGTGGCGGGCAGATGAGGTAGCTTGCCCGTTACTGCTGTTGACACAGTGGTGGCGGGCGTGCTGACATCATCTGCCCGCCACTGCTGTTGACATAGTGGTGGCGGGCGTGCTGACATCATCTGCCCGCCACTGCTATTGATAACGGCAGTGGCGGGCAGATGATGTCAGCACGCCCGCCACTGCTGTTAACACAGCGGTGGCGGGCGCTCTGACCGCCACTGCTAACCAGCGATAGCAGTGGCGTTAGAGCAGTGGCGGACTGGATGCCCGCCACTATAGGTCGATTTTGCCCGCCGCTACAGTGTCGCTTTGTACTAGTGTCAGCAGCGATGTATAGTCGAAATGGAATCCTGGCTTTGGGTGCTCTCACCACAGGCGATGATGACAAGCACTCCTTGATTTTCTCAAAGGCACTTTGCTGGCTTGCTCCCAAGTGAACTCGGCTTCGTTCTTTAGCTGGACTATGGGGACAAAGGCATCAATCTTGCCAGACAAATTGGATATAAAGTGACGCAAATAGTTCACCTTGCCTAGCAACTTCTGTACATCCCTTTTGCACGTCGGTGCTGCAATGTTTCTAATCTTCTCAAGCCTCTTAGGATAAATTTCTATGCCTCTCTCGTGAATCATGAAACCTAAGAACTTACCCGCTGACACACCAAAAGCACACTGGAGTGGGTTCATTTTCAAACCATACTGTCGCATTCTATCAAAAGCAACCTTCAAATCGGCTAAATGGTTTCCCATAGCGTCCGATTTGACTACAACATCATCGATGTAAACTTCTAACATAACCCCTAGCAAGTCATGAATGATTAAGTTCATAGCGCGCTGATACGTGGCGCTAGCATTCTTCAAACCAAAACTCATGATGACCCACTCGAACAAACCAACAAAGCTAGGGCATCGAAAGGCAGTCTTGTAGACGTCCTCTTCGGCCATAAAGATTTGATTATAACTGGCATTGCCATCAAGAAAACTTAGTACCTCGTGTCCTGAAGCATCGTTGATTAGCATGTCGGTTATCAGCATTGGATACTCATCCTTTGGAGTGGCTCTATTCAGATCCCTGAAATCAATACATACCCGTATCTTGCCGCTCCCTTTCTTTTCTACAGGCACAATGTTAGCAACCCATTCCATGTACCTGCGCGGCCTAATAAATTCAGCCTTGAGTAGTCGCTCTACTTCTTCTTTAACTCGGTCATAGACGACCGAGTTAAAGCGACGAGGAGGCTGCTTATAAGGCCTAAATCTGGACTTGATAGGCAGCTGATGCTCCACGAGCTTGCGGCTTAGTCCTGACATCTTGCTATACTCCCATGTGAAACAATTGACATACGACCGAAGTAACTTTATTACTTCAGCCTTTTCATCGGGCTGTAAATGTTGGTTTACAAAAGTCGGCCTTGGGACGCTACCATTACCTATGTCAACTTCCTCCAAAGGATTGGCCGACGCAAAACCTTGTCCTAATTTCTCTACTTCTCTAAAGTCCCCGATGGCTTCGGCAATACTGTCTTTACTTGACCGATATTGCTCCACGCGAGACTTTATCCAATCTATATTACTCTTGCTAGACATGACTATTAATACAAAAACAGCCGTGCTACTCCAAACGACTTTACAGACACTGGTACAAAATGTCCTCCGGATACGCTAAAAAAATTTTAGTCCAAAAGATCTCTACCTAACAGACACTCTACTTTGTTATGGACGGCGTTGACCGATACATTGGCCAATGCTACTTAGGCCGAAGTATCTGCGGGAATGACCTATACCTCATCGCCATCCCACTATATCAGGCACTAGTGTAGGGTAGAAGGAATGCAGCAATTCGCGTGAATCCAGTCGCGCCCGAGTAGCACGTTGTAGTTACCTTGTACGTTGACGACGAAAAATGCTGTCGGCAATGTCTTGTTGCCCACTGTCAACTCCATGGAGAGGACGCCTTTGGCCTCGGAGCTCTCACCGTTGAAGCCGTTGAGAATCAAGTTAGTCTTCTTCAGATCATCCTCGCCCCTGCCAAGTTCCTTCAACAACGAGTAAGGCATTAAGTTAACGGTGGCACCGCCGTCGACGAGCATTCGGGAAATCGGCTTTCCATCAATTTTTCCTCTCACGTAGAGGGGTTTTAGATGGCGATCCGAGTCCTCGGGCTTCTCGAAGATGGATGTTGTAGCAATTATGTTAGCCCTAGAGGATAATAGCCCTACGTCCAGTTTGTGGTGGATTTGGCATGGTATGCCTCGGTATGGAGTAGTGAACCCCATGGTTTCATGGCCCTGGAGAAGGTCCAAAGCTGGTCCTCTGTTACAAGGGCTTGGCCCTGCTTTTATAGGCACACATGCCTTAAGGAAAAGACCAAAATGCCCTCTATAAGCCCTAGGCTCATAGGGGCAAACAGGGAAAAAGGAACTAGCTACTGTACAAAAGTGCTGTATAGCTTTACAGGCGTGTCAGACAACGCCACATCTTGACCAGCTAAACGACATACTAGGGGCGGGGGGCCCCCGGTATGGCTTCTACACTGTAGCAAAGTACAGATATTTTCCTGGGTTCGGAGTAGGGGCCAGAGCTCTTCAAGCGGAGGCTGCGAGGGAGGCTTTGAAGTACACTCCGAAGTGGGATTCGAAGTATACTCCGAACCGAGCTCCGAACTGGGGATCCGAACTAGGGTCTCGGAGACTTAGCTTGGAGTTGGCTAGAAAGGGTCCGGAGACTGGCTTGAAGGGCTCCGAAGGGAGCCTGAAGGTTAACTTCGAACATAGCCCGAAGGTTAACTCCGAACAAGGCTCGAAGGCTAACTCCGAACAAGGCCCGGAGGTTAACTTCGAAGTTAGCCTGAGACTTAGCTTCTGGCAATCTTTAAGGGATCTTGAGGGCTTCGCTCCAGAGGGCTTCGCCGGGGTTCGGGGGCTTCGCTTCAGCAGGCTCCGAAGTGTACCCTGGGACTTGGAAACAACTTCTTCAGAGAGGAAACAGGCTCGACAGTGTTGGGCTCCAGGCCGAAGGCTGTCGTCATTTGGCCCCTGTTCAAGGGAAAACTATTCCCCCAACAGTAGCCCCTCGCGTGCAGGCCTTCGGGATGAAGGGGTGCGTGCACCCTTGGGTCAAATGACAGAAAATTACAACTTTAGGAAAAATAGGCCTTCGGAGCTTGGACCGAAGGCAACTTCGAAATGCGCAGGTGATAACTGCCTGCGTCAGCTGTCAGAATGACCTTGGGGAGATCAACTGACTCCGCAACGGTTATAAAAATGACCGTTACCACGCGCTGGGCCGCTTCGCCTTCGCTGGAGGCCCACTTGGCAGTGGGTTCGGCCCACGAACCGTCGGGATTTTTACCGCCTATAAATAGGGGTTTACCGCACACGGCTTCGGCACGCTCTCATTTGCTTTCTTCTCAGTGCCTTGCATCCTTCGCTCTCTTCTCTTCCTTAGCTTTGCGCAAAGCACCCCTCTCTAGCTTTAGCCCCTCGCGCCGAAGCTCAACAAAAATGCCGAAGAAGGCTGCTTCGAAGGCTTTGGCCTTGGGCCCGAGCTCGAGCTCCTCTCAACTGCAGGCAGCGGCAGCTGCGGCAGCGAAGCCTGCACTGAGGCCATTGGGGCCGAGGGACCGTCAGATGCCATCCGACAAGTTTGAGCAAACACTGGAGATGAGGGCCTCGATCTCCACAAAGGAGTCTGTCCGGAGGGCCTGTGAAGGGAGGATTGCGGCGAAGATCCAGCTTCGGGTTCCGGAGAAGTCGGAGGCCATACTGAGGCCTCGGGCTGACGAAGTGGTGCTGTTCGAAGCCTTCTTCGAAGCCGGCCTCGGGCTGCTAGTGGTGGGGATCTTGAGCGAAGTCCTAAAGGCTTACAACCTCGAACTTCCTCAACTTTCGCCCAACGCTGTGGCGAGGCTTGCTGTTTTTGAATGGGCTATGAGGGCCGAAGGTTGTGAGGGCCGTGCAGACGTCTTCGTCGCCCTTCACGATGCCAACTACCAGCCGAAGCCGAGAGAGGGTACAGACCGCGTCAAGAGGGCCCTAGCCTTCTGAAGCGCCAACTTCCAGCTTCAGAGAGAGTATCAAGATGCCTTCCCGGCGAGGGCCGCCAATAGCAAATGGTACTCGAAGTGGGATCAAGAGTGGTTCTACGCCTCCATCGGCGCGAACTCTCCCCTTCAGAGTACCAATGCCCTTATTTCTTACAGATGCGAAGGGGTGGTGAAGACGAGCCCCGACACCCTTCGCTCGAGGATCTAGCTCCTTCGGAGGGTGGCCGCGAAGATGAGCATGAGGGACCTCGCGGAGGAGTTCATCACCCTCTGGCTCATCCCCCTTGCGCGCTCTTGGCCGGAGGGGCTCTTCCAACCTTTGGGCCGAGGGGGCCTGAACGAAGTGGCCTTTGAATGCCTCGGTAAGACTTCAAAGCCTTTCCACTTTCATACTTCGCTGGGAACTTTATTCTGACTTAGATCTTTATGAAGGCCATCTTGAAGTGAGGACTCCGGAGGAGGACATCGCGGCGGCGGAGCGCATTGTTGGGGCTCCGACACCGGAGGAACAAGCCCATCGGCTTGCTTCGGTGGGGTCTTGGGAGCACTGGAACAGGGTGTGGACCCTGCTCGGCTACGAAGAGGTCCCGCCTCTGCCGGACTTCTCCCACCTCACAGCTTCAACAACCGGCGCCAAGAGGAAGAGAGGGGATGACGACGAGCCCGAAACTTTGAGGGCTCGGCCTGAAGCCTCTACCCCGGAGAAGGCAACGGTCGCGGACCTTCAAATCGGGCGCGGAGGTCGACGTGTCAGCTTCACAGCAAAAGGACTGGGGGGCCACATTGACCCCTCTACCTTCGAAGATATCTCCGACGAAGGTGAATACTTCAAACATACTTCTCTTCAATATGCGGATTTTGACTTGAACTTTTTGCAGAGGATGATGCTGGTGCGAGGTCTACCGTGCCGAAGCCAGTGGAGGCCTCCGACAGCAGCAGCAGCAGCGGCAGCAGCAGCAGCTCGGAGTCCGACAGCTCCTCGTCTGAAGAAGGCGGAGGCGGCGGCCGCGACGAAGGGGACCTTCAAAGCGATGAGGAAGTCCAGGTGGTGGACCAAATTCTAGCCTAGCTAAAGCCTGTGTAGGCGGTGGTGGCGGAGGAAATCGTTTGGCCTCTGCAGCCGAAGGGAACCGTGACGGAGGCCGCCATCAACAACTTCCACGAGGGTTGCGCAGCTACGAAGGCAGGAGGCTTGGTGGCTCAACTTAGCCACTCGAACCCCATGGACCTCTTCATCAACGCGAACGAAGCCCTCATCCAGGTGAACGAAGTCCTACACAGCCTTCGAGTTATACTTTGGCCTTCGATCAACACTTATGATTTTCTTGAATTCTTCTAGGCCTTCGCACTGAACACAACAGCTTCGACTTCTGCAGACAGGCGGATGACGCGCTTGGCGGAGGAGAAGGAGGCCCTCTGATGCAAAGTCTCGGTGGAAGCCGAGAAATGAAGGCGGGCCAAAGCTTCAGCCGAGGCCGGCGAGGCTAGGGAAGCCTTGGCCTCAGAGACTGATAGGCTCCGCGCGGAGCTCAAAGCTGCGAAGGACGCCGAAGCCCAGCTGGCGAGGGAGAACTCCGAGCTTCGCCAAAGAGCTTAGCGCCTTGAGGACTTTGTCGCTGACAACATCGGCGAAGCCACTCAAAGCCTGACCGAAGTCCTTCAATAGATAGGGACCAAGTGCCGGGCTCTGGACTTCGGTAGCTAGGATCCGATTGGGGACCGCGCTGCATTCTTGAAGGTGGTGGCTTCGATGGTGGAGCAGTCTCTGAAGGGCTTCGCTTTGATGGCCGACCGAGTGGCGGGTCAAGGAGTGTAGCAAATGCTTCACGACGCGGGGTGCAACCACCTCGAAGCAGCAACCTCCGCGACTCCGGTGGCCTTCGGAGGCCAGCACTTGGTGACGCCTCCGGCTGGCGTCCGCGGAGCTTGACGGCGACTTCAGGAGCCTTGGAAGGACCAAGGCTGCGAAGCAGTCCTCGAGCTTTAGAAGGCCCTCCGCCTTCGCCGAGCCAAAGCGCTTGCCTCACCAAATCAGCCTTCGACGTCGGCACCTCTGCCTCCGAAGGTGTAGATCTCCTTAGGCTCCTTGTAATTATTAGCTATAGGCTTTGTAAAAACTTATCAGTTTATTAATATGAATGCGGGGGTGATTTATACCTGCCCAGGCTCAGCCTCCGAATGTTGACTTCGAAGTACTTGAGGACTCTAAAGAACTTCGCCTGTTGTGGGCAGTCCTCGAGGTAGCTAGGTCCGAAGGTCCCCCTTGGTTTAAACTTCCGAGGGGGTCTAACGGCGTGGCCATCCCCGAAGTAGTTCAGGATCTGCTGGCCATCGTGAAGATGGAGTCCCTTCGGGATTCTTTATCTTTGCCTTCGCGAAAGACTTTGGTAGGCGACGAAACTTTAGATTTCTCTACCTTCGATATGGCACCGCCAGCCTCGCAGAGTTGGAGCGACCTGCAAAGTGGAAGATGAGGTCTGCGGGCTTCGGAGCCTATACGAACCGGCCGTGGGAGAGCAGGCTCCGACGAGGCTTCGTCCAGCCGAGGGGGCCCTGGCCAAAAGAAAGGCAAGCGAGGGTTGGGGCCTCGCACTCGCTTTTTCTTAGGCCTAGGCTCAGCCTCCAAATGTTAACTTCGAAGTACTTGAGGACTCTAAAGAACTTCGCCTGTTGTGGGCGGTCCTCGAGGTAGCTAGGTCCGAAGGTCCCCCTCGGTTTAAACTTCCGAGGGGGCCTAACGGCGAGGCCATCCCCGAAGTAGTTCAGGATCTGCTGGCCATCGTGAAGACGGAGTCCCTTCGGGATTCTTTATCTTTGCCTTCGCAAAAGACTTTGGTAGGCGATAAAGCTTTAGATTTCTCTGCCTTTGATACGGCACCGCCAGCCTCGCGGACTTGGAGCGACCTGCAAAGTGGAAGATGAGGTCTGCGGGCTTCGGAGCCTGTACGAACCGGTCGTGGGAGAGCAGGCTCTGACGAGGCTTCGTCCAGCCGAGGGGGCCTTGGCCGAAAGAAAGGCAAGCGAAGGTTGGGGCCTCGCACTCGCTTTTTCTTAGGCTTAGATACAGACTACTCATAGTTTTGTTTTCGAAGTATATTTGTAACATACTTCTCAATTATCATTTAATGAATGGAGTTTGTTATATTTGCATACTTCGTCTGCATGCTTCGCATATTTTGATGACTTCAAACATTTTAGCTTGTCACGCTCGTTCTGCGAATTATATTCGCACACTTCGCATACATGCTTTCCCCTTGCTCATGGCAGCTAGGGACTTAGCCGTTGCTGGTGCGGGCAAATAAAAATGCGAAGGGGTGTGCCTTTTGGTGGCTTCAGATGCTTGTAATACATTGATCAAGGGCCTCTTTTGGGGTTCGAACGCGTTAATTTGGAGTGAAGCAAGGCTTCAGCGTAGCCAAATTAAGCGAAGCATGCTTCGGCATGCTGGGATTTTGATGCTGTGCGCGAGCGAAGCTCCGAAACGCACTTAGAATTTAATCGAAGTATGACTTCGAGATGCTTAATTTTTAGATTAGATCACGCCACACGAAGCGAGGCCTCGGTGCGTGTTCAGATAGCGAAGCAAGGCTTCTTGAGCTTGGTCCTGTAGTGAAAAGGATATTTGGTGTGGATTCACCGAACTTGTGATAGTTGAGCCACCTTCGACTCTGAATACTGAGAACGGATCTCAGTATTCTAGGATACATTAAGCCGGTGGCCTTCATATCCCAGACGCATCAGGTCGATGACCTGGAGTCCTTGGACGCATAGGGGCGGTGGCCCGAAGTCCTTCTAGCCCACTACTACGGGCCCAGAGGCACTGTGTAGCCTTCGGAGGGGTACTCCGGATTTTGTAAAGAGAAGCAAGGTTTCGAGTTTTAAATAAGGTGAAGCAAAGCTTCGTGTTTTTAATAAGGCGAAGCATGGCTTCGGTTTTTCAATAAGATGGAGCAAAAGTTTGCATTTAAAGGCGAAGCAGGGCTTCAGCTTTAAGGCGAAGCAAGACTTCGGCTTTAAGGCAAAGCAAGGCTTCGAATTTATATCAATGTAATTGCAGATTGGCACATCGAAGTGGTACTTCGGACTGTACATACCTCGTAGCCCCTGGGGCTTTGACAACCTTCGAAACATGAAGCGGAGCCCCTTGCCGGAGAGTGAGCTCCGAAACGCGAAGGATGGAGGAAGGCGAAGACGACCTTCAAACTGCACTCGAAGCCCCTTGCCGAAGGGTGCGCGAAGCAAGAAAGCTTCGAAGCTCCCCCCTCAAGCGTACTTCGAGTTGCAGACAGTGGCAGAGAACTTAGCTTTTAGGACTAAAATCCCCACGGTCGGTGCCAACTGTTGTAGCAATTGTGTATGCTACAGCACAGGTTTTGTATGTGTGTATACAGAGTGTAAAATGAACCTCGAAGGGTTCTCTTAGAGGGAGAAAGGATTTATACTGGTTCAGACCTCCCCTAGAGGATAATAGCCCTACGTCCAGTTTGTGGTGGATTTGGCATGGTATGCCTCGATATGGAGTAGTGAACCCCATGGTTTCATGGCCCTGGAGAAGGTCCAAAGCCGATCCTCTGTTACAAGGGCTTGGCCCTGCTTTTATAGGCACGCAGGCCTTAAGGAAAAGACCAAAATGCCCTCTATAAGCCCTAGGCTGATAGGGGCAAACAGGGAAAAAGGAACTAGCTACTGTACAAAAGTGCTTTACAGCTTTACAGGCGTGTCAGACAACGCCACATCTTGACCAGCTAAACGACATACTAGGGGCGGGGCCCCCCCGATATGGCTTATACACTGTAGTGAAGTACATATATTTTCCTGGGTTCGGAGTAGGGGCCGGAGCTCGTCAGGCGGAGGCTGCGAGGGAGGCTTCAAAGTACACTCCGAAGTGGGCTTCGAAGTATACTCCGAACCGAGCTCCGAACTGGGGCTCCGAACTGGGGTCTCGGAGACTTAGATTGGAGTTGGCTGGAAAGGGTCCAGAGACTGGCTTGAAGGGCTCTGAAGGGAGCCTGAAGGTTAACTTCGAACAGAGCCCGAAGGTTAACTCCGAACAAGGCTCGAAGGCTAACTCCGAACAAGGCCCGAAGGTTAACTTTGAAGTTAGCCTGAGACTTAGCTTCTGGCAATCTTTAAGGGATCTTGAGGGCTTCGCTCCAGAGGGCTTTGCCGGGGTTCGGGGGCTTCGCTTCAGCAGGCTCCGAAGTGTACCCTGGGACTTGGAAACAACTTCTTCAGAGAGGAAACAGGCTCGACGGTGTTGGGCTCCGGGCCGAAGGCTGTCGTGATTTGGCCCCTGTTCAAGGGAAAACTATTCCCCCAACAATGGCATTGCGCGGGCCGAGGTTCAATTGAGCAACCTCGGCCTCATCCTATGGCAGGGCAAACTCAGCGGGCAGCGTGACAATGTTGATGTCCATCGCCTGGGGTGCGGGTCCCTCAGAGATGGGTGAGTAATCGTCGTCGAGCATGTCGTCGTCGTCGCTTGGATTTGTAGCCGGGTTGGTTATCTCAACCGGCTTCTCCCTCCATACCTGTCTTGTAGCTGGCCGAGGGCAGATTTCCTCGAAGATAGCGTCGCACTCGTCCTCGGCTTTCTTCTCGTGCATCTCCTGTGCCCGTAACCGTTGTAGGCATCTCTTTTGTGATTTGGACATGCCTTGGGGTGCCCAAGATGGTTGCGGCTTGCTGCCAGGTGCTACTGCCTGGTTTCTATCAACTGTGGCCAAAGTGGTACTGTCTCCTTTGGCCTTGCGCACCCTGTGTTCGGAGGGGCCTTCGACGCGGACCCCGGTAGTCAGACCGGCCTTGCTCGGCCGATCGAACCCAGCTTCGTCGCGAGCTCTGACCGAAGTATGGGACTCACCTCTGTCAGACTCTGGCGATGAAGCCTTCGGGATTGGGACCACCTGAGACCCCACCCTGATCGTGATAGCTTAGGACTCCCTGACTTCGGCCTCCACATGCCCGCACCCTTTGGCTTCGCTCTGCATGGTCTGATTTGGAGGCACCACGGACAGTCTGTGGACGATGCCCCCCTCCGCTGTGTCTGTTTGCCCCTGCCATCCATAATACTACAAAGGAAAACAAGGCATAGTGTTAGGTTGCGGAGGGTACTCCGACCCGGATACGTACGGAGCCCACGGAATTCCCGCCTAGTTGTACGATGGAGGCATCGACGACTCTAGTGGCCTCGCCCACTGTGAGCTGAACCCGTTGCCTGGAGGGGGGTTCGGCAGAGTCGACGGCGTCTCAGACCATACTAGCGAAGGGTCCCGCCACGTCGGAGGTAGGTTCGGCCAGTGCAGGCTGAAGCCTTCCGTCGGAGAGCTTGTCCAAAATGGTCTGGAGTTCAGCCATTGGGGGCCGAAGTCGCTGTATAGGGGGTTCGGCCACTGAGGCTCGAAACCACCGCACGGGGGGTTCGACCACTGAGGCTTGAAGCCACCGAGCAGGGTGCCAGGCCACTGTGGCCCGAAACCGTTGTGTGGAGGGCTCGGCTGCTTCGGTCCGAAGTCGCCCTCCAAAAGTCTTGGACCCTTCAGCTGTCCCAGTTTCTTAGTGCGGGGCCTGCTTCCCTCGCCCTTCTTCGATGCTTGTCCAACAACATGTTGTATGTTACCTTCGGCCTCTTGTGAGCCTTAGCCGAAGGGGTGTTAATGTTCTGTTTCCACACTCCTACCTCGGGGTTCTTCAGTATGAGCGTGTGAGTACGCGTCTCTCCAACAATTACATCCCTCCCCTTAGCCGAATCGGCCTGTTCTGGCCGAATCAACACCTTCTTTTCACCGAGGTCAACGTCGTTGATGGGAAAAGGATCTTTATCCAGCTTCATCTTTGGGTTATGGTCTATCTTCAATCGTCCTTCCTCTATGGCCAATTGGATCTGCCGTCGAAAAACATTGCAGTCGTTAGTATTATGTGAGTGTGAATCATGCCACTTACAGTACGGATGCTTCTTTAACTCGTCGGTAGATGGAATGACTTGACCTTTAGGCAACCTAAGAATCTGGCTTTTTAAGAGAAAATCAAATATTTTATCACACTTGGTTATATCGAATGAGTACTTGACCTCACTAGGTCGATTGTTTGTGGGAGATGGCCGTAACTCGGAGCAGGTGACAGGTTTATTCTTGGCGTTCCAAAACCATTCGGCCGCGTACATGTCGGCCGAATCCTCCTCTTCTGATTCCTCATCGTCAGAGCGTTCCATGATGTGGATTTCAACCCTAGGCTTGTTAAACGTATTAATAAACCTTTTATCTTTGGTTCGACCTTCCTGGACCAGAGCCTGTTGTAAAACTTGGCTAACTTCTAAAAAGTTTTGGTTATCTAACCTCTCTTTAATCTTAGAACGCAACCCATTAAAAGCTAGTTCCGCCAAGTCCCTTTCCGAAATATTAATGCTAAAACATTGGTTTCTAGTATCCCTAAAACACTTGATGTACTCAGAGGCGTTCTCGTTAGATTTCTGCTTAACCGATGTCAAATGTGAAAGCCTAAGTTCTGTCTCACCCGTGTAGAAGTAATCATGGAATTTCCGCTCTAAATCGTCCCACCTCTGAATGGAGTTCGGCGGGAGCGCCGAAAACCAAGTGAAGGCGGTGCCGGATAGCGAGAGAGAAAATAGCCTAACTTTTAGGCCATCTATCTCGCTAACTTCCCCACATTGTGCCAAAAATTGACTAACATGCTCTATTGTAGTTTTGCTACCCTCGCCATTGAACTTAGTGAATTCAGGGATTCTATAGCTGCGGGGTAGGGTATTGTATCAAGATGGTCGGGGTATTGCTTACGGTAAACCCTAACCCGTCCCTTGGGCATGAAGCCGGCACACTCCCTAAATAGTGCGCGGACCCACTCCTTTATGTCATCTTGGTATGTTGCCTGCGCGCGCCTTTCATGCGGGGGCACGACACGTGGTGGGATATCGGTGTGTCGGCCATGGGCCTCTTCCCTGCGTACTATCTGCATGATGTGCTCGTGTCCGTGTGCCTGCGCATGCGGTGCGGGCAACGCGGGTACCAGCGCAGGTGGTGGTGCATGGTACGTAGTGCTAGTTTGACCGTAAGTGTAATTGTTGGCGTAAAAGATTACGCTAACAGGTTTCTGTAGAAAAGAAACTAACAAACGAAGTGTTTGTGAAGCAAACTCTTCTAAGCCTCCGAAAGGATAATAACTTAGAATAGTTCGAAAGTGTGTATTGAATAACTTGTATTCGGTCCCTATTACATGGTGAATTGGGGGGTATTTATAGGCCCAAACATTAAGGAAAAGACCTATTTACCCCTCTATTACAACCGACATAGTGGAAACTATTCGGTTTCCTTAATAGGGCTAAAATGGTAAAAGACTAATCTAATGAGAAAAAAGATAAGTCTTCCATATTAGCTGGCAGAAAAGATCTTGAAGGACTTTAGTTCGAAGATATACTCCGAACCGATGCCTATCTTCATGCTTCAAACCAGGTTCCGAGCATCTTCGAAGATGGTCTTCTGGGAACCTTCGAACTGGCTGACTGCCTTTATGTTGCTTCGGCAATAACCCCGAAGATGAGATATTTTCCCCCAACAGTAATGATTAGTCTCGGCCATAAGTGTTGAGGTCAGAGACATGGTTGTGCCAGTGCTGTCGTTAGTTCTGCCGTACACGTGGTTTGCCAGAGGTGCACTAGCAATAGGAACCGGGGGTGTTGGACCGAAAACGACGACCAGAGGAGGGGGGTGAATGGGAGCTTTTAAAATTTTGGGCTAAAAACAAGCCTTCTGTTTTAATTCTGTCTTCTGCGGAACAGGCTTCGAACACTACCTTCGAAGGTCTGGTTCAGAGGTGTTTTGACAGCTCCGAACACAGGCTTCGCAGGAGCACAAGTTCGAAGCCAAGAAGACTTCGCTCCGATCACACCCTTCGAAAATCTACTCTGCTAAGTCCGTGCAGGCTCCGCACACAGGGTGCTTCGAGCAGGCTTCGGACTTCACCCTTCGCAAGAGTGGACAGCCCTCTGAGGACTTCGACCAAGTACTTGGCAGCAGCAACTGGTGCTGGGCTTCGTACACAAAGGTCTAAACGCACACGCACAGACTTCGCTAGGTACTCAGACACGATAAAAGCGCGGGCTTCGATCAGGGCTTCGCTAGTAAGCAGCGAGGTCTCACCTCCTATTACACAGAGCGACAACACGCTGAAAAACACACTTCGCACAAAAACAACCTTCGCCTAGACAGGCTTCAGTGCACTACAACTAGCGAGGTATGTAAAACGAGCTCAAGCAAAAAGCACACAGAAGCAGGGCTTCGCCGCTTGAACAAGGAACACATAAAATGAACTCTATGGATGAAATACAACGAAGTGTGTGGCTACAGGAGCTCAACAGTAAATGCTCAAAGTGTTAAATGTTACCTACCGAGCCCCCATATTTATAGCCCACAGTTCACCCAAAGGAATTGACTACTTTACCCCTAGGGTTTACATTGGTTTTGTCTCTACAGAACTGAGGGGTACAAAAGGTAGTCAACTTTATTGGAGGCTTCTCTGTCAGCCTTTGCAGAGGGGACAACGCCAGCTTTTTGCAGAGCAGACACTGTCAGACTTGCAGCCTTTGACCTTTCCGAAGCCCCCCTTCGCACGCGAGGGGTGCGGTAGCTTCGGCGAGAAGCCTTGAGCCTGGTGGCCTTCGCTTCGCCGAAGATAGCCTCCGATACACTGACGGTTTTGAGCCGAAGCCGTCAAAGCCCTTGGGCCTTCGCACCAACACCTCCGGAGTGGACCACCACGGCTTCAAAGCTTCCGCCCAGCTCGAACTCCGTCAGTCCATGTACCGAAGCCATGCAGGCCGAAGTACCACAAGACAACCTCGCTCCGGAGCTAGTCTTGCTCCGAAGCCTTCCTCACTCCGAAGCCCCACCTTCGGAGTACCACCCTTTCGAAGTCCCTCCTTCGTCCAAGGCCTCCGCATGAAGCATTCCATGAGCACTTCGTCGCAGTGTCTCTCCCCGAGCACACTCCTCGACGAGCCTCACCCGGACCATGCCTTCGATGCGCCTCGACTTCTGAGACCTTCGTCGGGCACCTTCGAATGTCTCCCTTCGGAGCACACTTCGAACTCCTTGCCTCCGCAGAGGACTTGATCCAACCAACTCCGAAGTCACTCCATTCGGAGTACCTTCGAAGTGCCTCACCTCCGAGGACTTTGTCTCGGAGTACCTTCACCCGGAGCCACGCTCCGCACTTACTGCCTTCACCTGGCACACCTCGACCCGAGGACCGACCCAGACCCCTTCGCAGCCACCATGACGGAGCTCCCCGCTCCCCTGGCATCAAGCCTCCTGCTTGACCCAGGTTCACCTGCTACGAACCTGTCCGTCGCCTCCGAAGTCCCTTCGCACCACAGACAAACAGACAAGTGTATCCAGTACTCCGGAGACCTCTCCGGGTTAGCAACCTCTGGCACACACTCCGGTGTACCGCCCAAAGTACCGAAGCCTTCGGTACACACCCAGTCATCGTGTACTGTCGGACCCCTCCGACACGCACACTCCGCTGCAACAGCTGCAGCAACCAAACCACCGAACACCCTTCGGTGAAACCACCTCCGAACACCCTTTGGAGGTCCAACCTCCGAACCCCCTTCGGAGGTACCCCTTCGAACCAGAGGTAAAAAGCCTGTCAATCACTCATCACAAACACTGAAACCAATCCTTGGTTTCTCAGGGGGTACGGCCTCAGTAAAGCCGAACCTCCTAAGAGTTTCCTCTACTTGGGAGCTGACTGCCGAATCTAAATGGTTGGCTAGCGAAGCGCTAACGGCTTGATCTACTAATGTAGCTATTTTTTGCTCGATCTCTAAAGAAGTTAAACGAGGTGACATAGGTGTTACCTGGACCTGAGCGAGGTCGGGGGTGATGATGTCACGCTTGATGATGCCTGCGCGTGTCTTAACGTAGCCCCCAAGGATCATGTCTTGGAGTGCCTTTAACTTTGCCTCGATCTCTGCTCGGTCTTCTGTGGGGATATCTTCAAGTGTAGGTGTCAAGATGTTGCGGTTGTCGATATCCACGCCTCCTATTGTGTCCATCGGCGGTGTAGACGTAGTAGTCGATGTAGATGTACCGGTGGCCGATGTAGATGTACTTGTCATGTTGGCGTAGCTTTCCCCAGTGGAGTCGCCAAAAAGTGTGCGGATACTTAGGAACAAGCCTAAGCGTGATGCAGCACCGACGTCGCATTCCGACTACCCTTAGTCGTGATAAGGGGGGTGGAGTCGCTAGGCAATCAGATCACACAAAACATTCCAATTATCCGAAAGAAATATATTAAACAGAATAAAATCTGCAAACCGGTCGGAGCCTGTCTACTTCGAAGTCTGGTGCGAAGGGGTCGCCGAAGTATACCTTCGGCGTCTGGTGCGAAGTGTCCCGCTGAAGGGTGCCTTCGGCGTTCGGACTGATCCGGCCGAAGATGAACCCCGAACGGATCTGGACGCGATGATCACCTCCAAACAGCGGGGTTCGGCGTGAGGTCTCCGATATGGCAAATTACAGAATAATGACGCGAGGGCCGTGCATGGGCGTAACTTCGTCCAGAGAGGAGTACGATCGTGGCGAAGCCTGTTGTGATGAAGTGTGCTGGCAAAGCTTGTCGTCGAAGCCTCTAGTCTCGCCGAAGTGTGTCCTGACGACCTCCGAAACCAATCTCTTAGCTCCGGAAGCCTCTGACGAAGTAGATCCGAACTCAGAAACCTGCAACAGATAGGATTCGAAGTACCAATTTGGCCCGAGGACCGAATTCTGCTAAGTGTTGCACTAGTAGCGAAGGTAGCAATCTGTTACGCAGATTAGCGGATACTTCACAGGCAAAGTAACAAGCCTGCTTCTCGGGCCAAAGCTTCAGTGGCATGGGCCTCTGAAGGCTTCCTGGCCGAAGGCCGTAGGCTAGCTAGAGGCTTTCGGAGCCCATAACTCAATGGACCTTCGGCCCTATAGGGCTTCGGCCTGGCCCCGGACATGTGTATTTTTGGCCCAAATCACCAAAATTGACATTTTGACGATTTTAGCCATTGATGCTATTCTTTGCTATCAACACTTGCTTAAGGCTGCGAGGCGACCTGCTCGCTTTTGGACCTACTTTAAATTTTCTAGTAGAGCCATCCTTTGCAGTGCACTTATCTTTGTGGGGATAGTTTTGATACCTCAACTCGAAACTAAGTACCCTAGTAACTTCCCTGCCTGCGCTCCGAAAACACATTTTTAGGGGTTGAGGCGAATCCCACATGCTCGGAGACTCTTAAAGGTCCAAATCCCACACGCTCGGAGACTCTTAAAGGTCTCTGCTAGGTCTAAGCTATGTTGGTGCTTCCTATCACTTTTTATTACAATGTCATCCATATAGGCCTTGACATTTCGACCTATTTGATGATCTAGAGCCTTAGCAATCAACCTAGAGAATATTGCCCGACATTTATTAGACTGAAGGGCATTCTTACATAGTAGAAAACTCTAGAGGGAGTGATAAAGCTAGTTTTGGCTTAGTCTTCGTGCTTCAACCATATCTGATGGCAGCTAGAGTATGCATCGAGGAAACTCAAAAGTTTGGATCCAGGCATATATTCGACTAGTTGGTCAATGCAAGGCATGGGGTAGGGGTCACAGGGGCATTCTTTATTTAATGAGGTGAAATCGATACACATGTGCCACTTGTCAGAGTTCTTCTTGACGAAGACTAGATTTGACAGCATTCCGTATGGCTTATTTCCCTGATAACTCCTACCCGGAGCAGCTTCTCCACTTTTTCCCTAGCGAGGTCGGCTCTTTCCGTAGATAGCTTCCACATCCCCTGGCACATGTGTCTGGCCTTTGGGTTCACCAGTAGGGAGTGCTCGATGACGCCTCGGTCCACCCACGGGATATCTTTGTCCGTCCATACGAAGATATCCAGGTTGTCTCAGACCACTTCCTCCAGCGAGGTCATGACTTTTGGAGCTAGCCCTCCACCGAATTAGAAAGGGAACTCCTTCCCATCCTTGCTGATGATCTTTGTGATGATTTCTCCTTCGAGGTGAGGTTTGAGGGTCGGTCCCTTTGCGGGCTCTAGTGTTGGCGGTACATCCTACGATTGCTCTTGCACATTATTGATTTGACGTGCTTCAAATAGGGTGGTGTGGCCGTACTCCATCCTTCGATCTACTGCTTGGTCGCTGAAGATGGTGAGTACCCCTCCCTACGTAGACATTTTTAGGCAAAGATAGTTGTGGCGCGCAATGACCCCGAATTGATTTAGCATGCCCCTTTAAAAGATGGTGTTGTAGGTGTACGGGGCATCTACGACGTCGAAGATGATTTCTTCTGATCGGACGAGGGTGCCTTCACCAAAGGAGACTTCAAGGACTATCTGGCCGAGGGCATCGAGGGGTGGCCTGGCGAAGCCTTGTAGGGGATAGGTTGCCGGGAGCAAATGCTTCTAGGGAATGTAGAGCTGGTCGAAGGCGTGCACAAAGATTATGTCAACGGAACTCCCTCCGTCAATTAGCATGCGACGGACCTCAGTGCTGGTGATGTCGGTGGTGATGATGAGGGGGTCGGCGTGCGGGAACTTGACGCCAAGGGCGTCACTGGATGTGAAGGATATGGGCACGTGTGACCATTTGGGCATCACCGAAGCGGAAGCCAAGGTCCCGATGTGTCCTACCTTGCGGACATATTCCTTGCCCTGTCATTTGGACATGCTGCCTATGGAACCACCCCCGGTGATGGGCAACACTATGCGCTTTTAGCGGTCGGGGCTATCTTCGCTTTTGGGGGGAAGTATGCTTGGTGCTAGGGGGTATCTGCGTGGTTCGTGACCCTCAGCCCATCCAACTACCTAGACCGGCTCAGAGCGGATGACCGATAGTGCTCTATCGGAGGATCCTTGGCTGGAGCTTCGTTCTAGGTAGTTGTTCCATAAAGCCAAGATGGTCTTACATGAATTGGTGTTGTGGCTCCGATTTTCTCCGTGGACGTTGCAGTGGAAGGTCTGGCCCCCTCTTGGGTCCCTTGTCGGGGGCCTCAAACCGTTGGCTTAGCCTTTGCTTTGGTTGTGATGGTACTTGGGCAGCTTTGATGTGTGTGTGTGGGGGGGTGATTTTGAGTACCTCTCCTTAGTAGTGCTTCCACCCTCTCCGGGAGTCGTGCTACTGATGCTCCGTCGGTGCGGCCCAGGGAGGGCTACGACTTTGAGCTTCGAGGGCCTTGACCTCCGGGGCCTACACCAGGGTGACCACCACGTGCTTTCACAGTTTCCCTTCTTTGGACCTAGCGTACTCCTCGAAATACGTCATTAGTTGAGCCACTGAAGAGATGGGATTTTGGTGTAGCTTGTCGAGGAGGACGGGGTTTATGACGCCTTCGTGAGATGCGTCGACGATGAAGGAAGTAGGCAATCCCTTGATTTGGGACTTGGTGTGGGCGAAGCGCTGGGAGTATACTAGCGGACCGTCTTCCTAGGCTGTTGTAACACCCCACATTTTCAGAGAAATAAAAATACCTTTTATTATATTTTTATGGAAATAATTAATTTTGAAATACCTTTAATACCCTTATAGGCTTAAATGAAATAGAACCTAGATGGAATTTCCAAACCAGAGGCTAGAAAATGTTGTATATGATCCCAAAGCCAAGATATATTTTTGTGAATTTTTACATATTTTTATCACTCATGGAAGCAACCCAAATATTTTAAACTAATTTCAGCAATTAATTTTATCCGAAAAACATTTTAAACAATAACGGGACCCTCCCCATCTTCTCCCTCCACCAGCCGGCCCAGCCCACTCCCTCCCCGCGCCCCACATTGACAGCTGGGCCCCGCTCGTCAGCCACCCCCTCTCCCTCCGCGCGCGCGCCCGACCGCCCGACCCCACCTGTCGGCGCCGACTCCCTCTCTCGGCCCCGCCTGACCCCACCTGTCGGCGCCGACTCCCTCTCTCGGCTGAGCCCGACCCCACCCATCAGTGCATCCCATTGCCACGCCCTCGCCCCATGCCCGCCGACCTATGGCCCCCGCCTGTTAGGACTGTCGTCCACCTCGCGCTCCCCCCATAACTCCGCCTGCCGAAGACCTCGCCTCGGATCCGCCCCGCCAGCCCCCTCCCATCAATTCGTCGCCTGTTTAATGCACCCCGAGGCCCGCCGACTGTTTAATCGCGTTAAGGGACACATAAAAGCCCTCCCCTCGTCTTTCCTTGCATGCGTCCCCCTCTGACCCCCGCCGACGCCTCTATTTAAACCCCTGGCCTCCACCACATCCAGCCCGCACGTCCGATCACGTTGAGAACAAACCAGATCACCCCACTTCTATTTTTAGCACCACACCGTCACCCTCGCTCCAGTCGCCACTCACCGTCACCAGAACCCTCCTCCCCCCTCGGCAACCGCACCTTTGTGACCACAACAACCACCCCGACCTCAGCCACCTCTCCATCGCTGATGAAGACCGCCGGAACCGCCTCGCCGATGAGGGACCCGAATGGCTCCACCGTCTACGCTCGTCGCCGGCCACGCTCCGTTGACCTCGGACCCCCACAACGGTACCCCCATGCTCCCCTAGTCATCCTCTTGCCATTTCTAGGCGTAGCTTGGACCACCGTTGCTCGCCGTGGCCCTGGCCCACTCGCTGTTGCCAGAGAAGAGGATCGGCGTGGGTAAAATACCCGTGCCGTGTCAGATTCATCCCCGACCGCGCGATCGCGATCCGACGGTCGAGATTAAATCGACCCCTCGGTTTAATCTGGCCCGTCAGATCTGAGCGAAGCGGTATGTTTTAATCTCGCGCGTCCGTTAGTTTTTAAAAACCCGCAGTGAATCTGAGCACTTCATCACATACCGGTTCGATGTTTTAATCCTGGCCGTCCACATTAACTTAACTCTCCCGCCTCACCCGTAGCCGCCCAGTCGTGATCCAATGATGATCCGCGATCCGGCGCACACCCACAGTGCGCGGGTTCACGGCGGATTCGGTTCACCGTGGACCGGCGACTGTTTTGGATTTAATTTAAATTCCAGAAATAGTTTTAAACTTCTAAAATTCATATCTTGCTCATTTTAACTCTAAAATTAACCATTTCAATTCTAGAAAATTCATAATTTTATTCTCTACATGTTGGTACAATAAAAACAGTAGGTTTATTTTGAGTATTTTATGTTTATTTAATAAAGTATTCAAATATACTTTAGGATAAACTCAAAATTTGTCCATTTCAACTTTAGGAAAGTTTATCTTTTATCCCCTTCATATTGGTGTAAATGAAACACTAGGTTCATTCTGAACTTTTTATTTTAAATTAATTGGAAGTTTAAAATACATTAGTTTACATTTTTGTTCCTTTTTAGAAAATCCCTAACTCCCTCTAAATTCATTTTAAACATTCCTATAATAATTTCAGAAGATCAATAACTTTATTTTCCTTAAATTTAACCCAATTAAAACCTATATGATTATTGTGTGATTTTGGATTGTTTATTGAATGTTATGTTTCTTATTCATATCGAAAAGACTACGACGCCGCCGAGGAGCCGGAGTACTTCCCGGAAGTCCCTCCCTCACGTTTCGCTGAACAAGGCAAGTCACCAAACAAAACTCTTGAGCATGTTGAACCCATGTTTTATTAAACTATCGCTAAAACACATAGGATATACATGCATTAGTCAAATGAAAGCCTTACAATATATTTATTTAGATCCCCCGACCTTGATGTGCAACCCAAGCCATGCTATCTAGCCTAAACTCCTTGTCACCATATTATTAGTACTATTAGCTAGTGTCCAATGTATCAACACAATTGCTATAGGATTAAAAATGAGTCATAGCAATTAGAATCTACTATATGATCCCCGTTATTCTTATCTCTGGACTTCCGTTGGTGATAGAGTTATGGTTATGAGTGTATGCATGGTGGGTTCCAGGTGCAAGCTAGGGCATTGGTCGGTAGCACCCGGGGCACTATAAGGACCGGTCTGCGGGATCCGTTGCAATACATTTTCGTACTCACCACAAGTCTAGTGGGTAAGTCCTAACTAAGGTATGGAGTGTTCCAATCCGAGGCACCACTTGGAGATGGGTCAAGCAGCACCTGCGGGTGGCTTGTACCGATGTGGCGCAAAAGGGGTGCGACGTTAGCTGGGATGCGGCCTGGCGCGCCGGTGAAACCTAGAGCGGGTGATTATCGCTTGGAGCATTTCATGCTGAGGTTTTGGTACAAGTTCCCGTGGTATGGGTCATCTCGTTACACTTTGGTGTATGGGATGAGTGCGTGCCTTGTGGGTATAGTGGTACACCTCTGATCAGAGTCTTAAATCTTTTCGAAAAGCCGAGCCCACGGTCAAGGGCGGGTTGCGTGACATCCCACAGTTAGTTTACTTTTGATGAATGTGCATGATGACTTGGCATGTAAGGACTGTGGAGCGAGGAGGGAAAACATACTCCTCGAGTTAGATGGTAATATGATGTTCATGTTTAACATTCCGCATGATTAAATTTGACTACACTAAATGCAATAACTGAAAAATGTACTTTTTCACACTTTTAGTCATTATCCTTCCTTTGTTATTATCTTGCATTACTATTGCATTTGCGGTGACTTGTTGAGTACTTTTTGTACTCATACCCATTGGACACACAATTCAAAGGATGCCTACTACAAGGAAGATGGTCTGGAGTAGCGACCCAGTCAAGAAGAAAGATGTTGAAGAAGACGTTCGTCATGCTGTTTATTTTCGTTGTTTATTTTATTTTTACACTTATGTAATAATGTGGTCTACGTACCACGAATGTTTGCCCGTATGTACGTTGTCGCATGATGAACCTCTTTTTATTATTGTTTTTCTATGGAAATTCAATAATGTTCCGATTTGGTAAATCGGGGCGTCACAAGATGGTATCAGAGCCGACTTGACTGTAGGAAGCCAAACGGACCAGCCAAGCACTTAGTTGGATAAAACCTATTTCACGAAAACCTACTTTATAACTTTGTTCCTTCCCTCACTTTTCTTCAACTTGTTGTTTTTGTAGATGCCGGTCTACCAAGTCCACAGCTTCTGCCGCCATTTCGAGGGCTTCGTTAGGGAGCTCCGAATGATGGTCACTTTCCTTGGGTTCCTCTTTGAGCCCGAATTCCATGGCATGTATATGGAAGAGTTCGCGGGACCATGCGACGTCTCCCTCACCATCCATGGATCCGGCGCGCACCTGCCGTTCTTCACGACAGCACTTGGGGGCCCAACCTTCGACGTCGCGTGCCAACGCATCGCTCTCCAAGCCCTCATGGAGCTGAGGATGATCTACGATGATCATCTTCAGAACTCATCCTTCCGGCTTGTGCCAAAGCACACTCCCGGTGCCCACCGCAGCATCTACATCGGAGTCCACTCTGATCACGATCCGGTCATGGACCGACAGACGCATCTTCTTCAGGCCATGGACGATCTCCATACCGAGGCCGTGCTTGACACCAAGGAGCACCACGAGGCGATCGAGTTTCTTCGTCAGGAGACAAAGAGCTTGGTCCAACAGAATGGCGAGCTGCAGAAGGACATAGCGGAGATGATTCCCCTCATTCCGAGGAGGAATAAGCCCATCCGCGAGCCCGCCCTTCGCCCCAAGAGCATCCCACCACATCCCACGGCCGCCGGACCATCCAGCTCCAGCGCTCCTGCCTCGCGCTCCGCCATCGTCGCCGACCCCATCATCGAGAACTTTCTCGAACCCACCGTCCCTCAGGACCCTCGTGGTTCCGAGAGCATGGAGACCGCCCCAAATGGCGAGTAGACGATAGCTTTCGATGGTTGCTTAATAATAATTTTGTTATTGTGGTGCCACCTGCAACGACTTATGTTGTAGGTGGATTAAAATAAAAACATTGATGTAATAAACATTCTTTACCACTTATATAAATATATGAGCCCCTCTTGGCTATTTTTGGTTAAAATCTGTTTTAAAGCCTTTTCTCTTATGACTAAGAATTTTGTGTGCTCAGAAGATGGCCAATAACCAGAACACCGGGTCCAACACCGGAGAAGGGGCAAGCAACGGTCTGCCCGGAAGTGTTGTGCCCAACTGGGGCGCAACGGGCTAACGTTAGACTGGACCACCATCTGCCAACCATCCCACCTTGGTGGAGATGATGGCTAATCAGAACCAGCTTATAACTGCCCTCCTCACCCAGATGCAGCACCAACAGGCATAGTCTGACCGGCTGCAACAACAAAACGTGGAGCCCATCCCACGTGCACTAGCCCCTGCACCCGCGCCTCAACTCTCGGAGTTCTTGCGCGTACAACCCTATCTTCTCTAGAACGACCAACTCCATGGAGACCGGAGATTGGCTTTGGACCATCGTGAAGAAGTTGGACCTCCTTCCCTGCACCGACCGGGAGAGAGTGGCATTCGCCACTCATCAGCTCTAGGGTCCCGCCACAGAATGGTGGGACAACTACCGTGAGTCCCAGCCGGAGGACCACGTGGTGACTTGGGCGGAGTTCACCATCGCCTTCCGTGCCGCCCATGTCCCTACCGGAGTCATCGTGGTCAAGAAGTAGGAGTTCCGCGACCTGCAACAAGGAAGCTGGACCGTCATGGAGTATCTCCATGAATTCAACTGTCTGGCCCGCTACGTGCTGGAAGAGGTGCGAACCGGCGCCCTCCACTAGGCTAAGTTCCTCCGGGGACTTAAGGATGAGCTGTCCATTCAGCTCGTCGCCACCGACTACGCCGACTTTCAACGGTTGGTGAATAAAGAGCTCATCCAAGAGACTGAGCAGAATAAGTTGGACCTCAAGAAGAGGAAGATGATTACATTCAAGCATCATCAAGTGAACCCTCAAAGGCCCCGCTTCATCCCTCCGCCGCCGGCACCCGCTTACCATCCTCGACCCATCTACAGGCCACCTCACGCCGCTAGTGGATCTAATACCGAGCATCCTCGCCCCGCTCCACCAGCTCCAGCCGCTCAGATGACGCCCACCGCCATGGCCCCTATCATGAGGGACCACCACGGAAAGCCAGTCGTCTGCTTCAACCACCGGAAGGAAGTGCACTAATTGCACTAGTGTCCTCACCCCAAGAAGCCACAAGGCGCGGCACCCAACCAGGTGGTTCGTGCCCGTGTCAACCACATCAGTGCAGAGGAAGCTCAGGAAGCTCCTAAAGTCATACTCGGTACGTTCACCGCAAATTTCATACCTGCTATAGTATTGTTTGACTCTGGAGCAACACACTCCTTCATCTCGGAGGACTTTGTGAAAACCAATGACTTGGAAGTACTCCCACTACCCGTCCCCATGATGATTGCCACCCCCGGAAAGAAAACCTTAGCTAACCTGTTCAACCCTAAGGTAAGGATAGAGATCCAAGGGGTATTATTCTGGGCCGAGCCAATCCTCATCGAGTGCACCGGACTCGACCTCATCCTAGGGATGGATTGGTTGATGAAGCACAAGGGAGTGATCGACTGCGCCAGCAAGTCCATAACTGTGACCAACCCCGAAGGCGAGGCCGTCACTTTTCAGATGACCAGCCGTGAACCTCGCGAGGTGTCCCTTCACTCGCTATCCCTAGAGGAAGTACCCGCGGTCAAGGAATACATGGACGTCTTCCCAGAGGACCTACCAGGAATACCTCCCAAGCGGGACATCGAATTCAGAATCAAACTTGTCCCCGGGACCACCCCAATCTCCAAGCGCCCATACCGGATGGCCGTCAATGAACTAGCCGAAGTCAAGAGCAATATCGAAGACCTAGAATAAAAAGGATATATCCGACCGAGTACCTCACCCTGGGGTGCACCGGTTATCTTCGCCATGAAGAAGGACAAGACTAAAAGGATGTGCGTGGACTATAGTGCCCTGAACGACGTGACCATCAAGAACAAGTACCCACTGCCTCAGATCGACGACCTGTTCGATCAGCTGAAAGGATCCTCGGTGTTTTCCAAAATCGACCTCAAGTCAGGTTATCACCAATTGAGGATTAGAGAAGAAGACATCCCCAAGACTGCCTTCACCTCCCGCTACGGACTCTACGAGTATACTATGATGTCGTTCGGACTCACGAATGCCCTGGCCTTCTTCATGAACATGATGAACAATGTATTCATGGAGTTCTTGGATAAGTTCATCATGGTATTCATCGATGATATCCTCGTCTAGTCCAAGACCAAGGAAGAACATGAAACCCACCTCCTTATGACCCTCGGAAAGCTAAGGGAATATCAATTGTACGCCAAATACAGCAAGTGCGAGTTTTGGTCATCTGAGGTGAAGTTCCTCGGTCATGTCATATCTGCCGGAGGAATAGTAGTAGACCCAACCACCGTAGAAGCAGTGACCAATTGGCTACAACCCACGAACGTGACCGAGATCTGGAGTTTTCTTGGACTGACCAGGTATTACTGCCGATTCATCGAGAATTTCTCGAAGATAGCCAAGCCCATGACCAGACTGTTGCAGAAGGAAGTAAAGTTTGAACGGACTCTAGATTGTGAAGAATGCTTCCAGACCCTTAAGAAGAAGCTCGTGTCAGCCCCAATCCTGACCCTGCCAGACATTTGGAAGGACTTCCATGTCTACTGTGATGCCTCTCGCCAAGGGTTAGGGTGTGTCTTGATGCAAGATGGGAAAGTTATATCTTACGCCTCTCGTCAATTGAGGTCACATGAGCTAAATTACCCAACCCATGACCTGGAATTGGCAGCTGTTGTTCATGCCTTGAAGATATGGAGACATTACCTTGTGGGAAATTGGTGTGAGGTCTTCACCGACCACAAGAGCCTCAAGTACATATTCACCCAACCGGACCTGAACCTCAGGCAGAGAAGGTGGTTGGAGTTGATCAAAGATTATGACTTGGGCATCCACTATCATCCAGGCAAGGGAAATGTGGTGGCAGATACCCTAAGTCGAAAAGGGTATTGCAACGCCATCATGGTGCAAGACCAGTCCCCATTATTATACAAGGAGATGGAAAGACTGAATCTAGGGATCACTACCAGAGCATATCTCGCTGCCCTAGAGACCAGACCTGTCTTAATGGACCATATCCGTGAGACACAGAAGGAAGACCCAGACATCTTAGAGATCCAATAGAACATGAGAAAAGGTAAAGCCCCTGGATTCTTTGAGGACGAGCATGGTACCATCTAGTTCGGAAACCGGATATGCGTACCCGACAAGCCAGAGTTGAAAGCCCTCATCCTTCAAGAGGCCCATGAAACTCTATACTCCATACATCCTGGGAGTACAAAGATGTACCAAGACCTAAAGGAGAAATATTGGTGGGTCAGCATGAAGAGGGAAATAGCTGAGTATGTGGCCAAATGCGACACATGTCGGCGAGTCAAGGCAGAGCACCAGAGACCTACTGGATTATTACAACCCCTCAAAGTCCCCGAATGGAAGTGGGAAGAAATAGGAATGGACTTCATCACGGGACTGCCCAGGACCCAAGCCAGTCATGATTCTATCTGGGTGATCATCGACCGACTCACCAAGGTGGCTCACTTCATTCCCGTCAAGACAACTTACACCGTCGCAATGTTGGCCAAGTTGTATATGACCCGGATTGTGTGCCTACACAGAGTTCCAAAGAAGATTGTATCTGACTGAGGGAGTCAGTTTACCTCCAAATTTTGGAAGAACCTTCAAGAAGAGCTTGGCACCCGTCTGAACTTTAGCACCGCCTATCATCCATAGACCAATGGTCAAACCGAAAGGGTCAACCAGGTGTTGGAGGATATGCTTAGAGCTTGTGCTCTAGACTTTGGCGGAATGTGGGATAAGAACTTGTCTTATGCGGAGTTCTCCTACAACAACAACTACCAAGTTAGCCTACAGATGTCCCCGTTTGAAGCACTTTATGGACGTAAGTGCAGAACATCATTACTCTGGGATCAGACCGGAGAATCGCAACTATTCGGGACAGATATATTGCGAGAAGCCGAAGAGAAAGTCAAGATCATCAGGGACAGATTGAAGATAGCCCAGTCCCGACAAAAGAGCTATGCCAATAATCGACGAAGAGACCTAACCTTTGAGGAGGGCGACTATGTCTATCTCTGAGTCACTCCCCTTCATGGCACTCAAAGGTTTAACATGAGAGGCAAGCTAGCACCCCGCTATGTCAGACCTTTTCAGATCCTCCGATGGCAAGGAGAAGTGGCATATCAGCTAGAACTACCTCCATCATTGGCAGGAGTCCATGATGTGTTCCACGTCTCTCAGCTGAAGAAGTGTCTCCGTGTGCCCACCGAGTAGGCCGACCTCCACCAGTTAAATGTCCAAGAAGACTTGACCTTAATTGAGAAACCCATCAGGATTCTCGAAACTAAGGAAAGAGTAACCAGGAGCTGTGTGGTTTGCTTCTGCAAGGTTCAGTGGGACAACCACCCCATTGAAGAAGCCACATGGGAAAAAGAAGATGAGTTAAAATCCCAATACCCCAAGCTATTCGAGTAACTTTCCAATCTCGAGGATGAGATTCTTGTAAAGGGGATAGGTTTGTAACACCCCACATTTTTAGAGAAATAAAAATACCTTTTATTATATTTTTCTGGAAATAATTAATTTTGAAATACCTTTAATACCTTTATAGGCTTAAATGAACTAGAACCTAGATGGAATATCCAAACCAGAGGCTAGAAAATTTTGTATATGATCCCAAGGCCAAGATATATTTTTGTGAATTTTTACAGATTTTTATCACTCATGGAAGCAACCCAAATATTTTAAACTAATTTCAGAAATTAAATTTATTCAAAAAACATTTTAAATAGTAACATGACCCTCCCCCTCTTCTCCCTCCACCAGCCGGCCCAGCCCACTCCCTCCCCATGCCCCACACTAACTACTGGGCCCCGCTCGTCAGCCACCCCCTCTCCCTCCATGCACGCGCCTAACCGCCCGACCCCACCTGTCGGCGCTGACTCCCTCTCTCGGCCGAGCCCGACCCCACCCGTCAGTGCGTCCCGTTGCCACGGCCTCGCCCCGCGCCCGCTGACCTGTGGCCCCCGCCTGTCAGTATCGTCATCCACCTCACACTCCCCCTAACTCCACTGGCCGAAGACCTCGCCTCGGATCTGCCCCGCCAGCACCCTCCCATCAATTCGTCGTCGGTTTAATGCACCCCGAGGCCCACCGACCGTTTAATCGCGTTAAGGGACGCATTTAAGCCCCGGGATCACAGTGCCCGTGCATGGAGAGACCTCACCGGTGAGTAAAAGCCCTCCCCTCGGATTTCCTTGCATGCGTCCCCCTCTGACCCCCGCCGACGCCTCTATTTAAACCCCTGACCTCCAGTGCATCCAGTGAGAAACCATGTTGAAGAATATGGTTTTGATACTCCAGATGTGATGAGTGATTGTTAACGGAAGTCAAAGGAAGAGAAATGAAGACCTGCCGAGTCTGAGGCGCGTGTGACTCAGGTACACAGGCAACGAGCGACGGCCAGGCAGAGGAGCCGCGGAGTCGGGCTGGCCCAATCTGGGTACATGGGCTAGGAGTGGCAGATGATCCACTGGTCTATTGACTGGGTTTGACTCAGGTACACGGGCAGCGAGCGATTGCTGGGCTAAGGAAGCTGTGGGGTCTGGTCGGTCCAATCCGGTACCCGGTGCGAAGACGGTGGATGCTTTGTTAGTTTCGGTGCAAAACTGACAACCTATGATTATTTTGTTTTTAGGATATTAAAATTTAGTTTTTAAGTTCAGAATATTTTTATTTGAGTCAGGTGATTTTTCTAAGAATATTTTAGTAATTTTCGGAATTTATTTTAGAGTCAGTGTTAATTTACCCTAGAGGTAAATTAGTCTTTTCATGTATTAGGAGTCGCCTATAAATAGGTCCCTATCCCCCGGGGATAAACGACTATTTTTCAAAGATCAATCTATAGTCCATTTTTTCTATTCGGCCGCCATTGTTTCTCCCCGAAATTTTTTCCTGTGAATTTCATCGCCGTCGTTCTGCCTTCTTCTACCCCTGTTTTCTCTCCACAGCACAGCATCTGCTGGCACCTGTGCCTGGTGTTTGCGGTAGCTGCAAGCAACTAGCAGTGCTAGCCGAGCCTAGCAGCTATCTAGTGCAGCTCCTAGTCTGCAGCCTACGCGTGGCACGATGATCTGTGGTATGCATGCGGCAGCAAAAGTGCCAGCAATCGCAGCGCTTGATTTTTTTCTCCGCCGGCGTCACTTCGGCAATTAAAGATAGCAGCAATACTTCCCAAGGCAAGCAGCAATTTTTTGTTTTCTCAGCGGGCCCCACGGCGTGTCTCGGCAGGAGAAGAGGGCCGGCGCAGGAGCCACCGCACGCACCATTGCATGCAGCCGTGGCGTTTGACGCTAGGAAGCGGATCGCTCGGCGTTTGATCCTCTGCGGTGCACGACAACATGAACGGCGAAGGTAATTGGTTTTTGATCTAATCTACTATTTTTCAGTTAGAATAATTAAATCATTAATCATCTATTTTTAGCCTGCATTTCTGATTATTAATTTTGTGGTTAAATTTTTATCCGCTAAAATATTATTAATGATCGCATATTTTATTTAAGTATTTTTAATCTGCTCATATAAAATTATTATTATTATTAGTCGCAGTAATATTTTTAGTCTAGATTTTACGTGCAATATTTTCGTTCTATTTCTGAATTAATTTTTTTGAATGATCCATGTTTTATTCATTTGATTAGTATTTTATTTCTAGACTGAAATATAAATATTTCGTGATTTATTTAGGTATTTTTATTTACTGTAGTATTTTTATTTTAGTTTATCTTTAATATCATTTCAATTAAGACACCGGCCATTTTTAGGCTAGACAACTTTAGTTCCAATAATTTGCTTTGCTAATACTATTTGTCTGGCTAAGTTCGTTTGGATGTTGGGATTAGAACATAGTTTGGCAAGAAATTTTTAGGCACCCATTCACCCCCACTCTGATCGCTACTTTCGGTCCTACAAGTGGTATCAGAGTGAGGTTAGGGTTTTCTTATATCTTAACCAATTCTAAACCTAGGTAGTTTCATGACGTGTTCTAGCAAAATCTCGTCCCTAGAAGCTTTTGGCTACACTTATTGGAAGACTCACATGCGAGCATACCTTATGAGCCAGAGCTCAGACATATGGGAGATTTGTGTTCATCCTACTTTCACCATAATGACTATTGCTGCGGATACTACTGCAGATGTAGTTACCCAACATCAAAATAATAGTAAAACGGTGAACATTTTATTTTCTGGTCTAGGTCCTAGTGAGTTTGAGCGTGTTAGCCATCTCACCACTGCTCGAGAGATCTGGGCTACCCTCCAGGCACACCATGAGGGGACAACTCAGGTCAAGGCTAAGCTCTACCAGACCTACCGGCGTGAGTACGAGAATTTCTTACAGAAGCCGAGTGAGACTATTGAGGCTTTGTTTGGTCGCTTTCAATCGATCATTAAGAAGCTTCACGTCAACAAGGCCGAGCGTGATCAACTGGTCTCAGATCATGAACATGCGCTTAAGGTACTCCATATCTTGGACCCTAAGATCTGGGAGATCAAGATCTCTTCTATTGTTGAGAGCGCGTCTTATGATACCTTGACCGTCGCAGAGCTTTTTAGTAAG
Organism: Zizania palustris; assembly: GCA_019279435.1. Classification (NCBI taxonomy): domain Eukaryota; kingdom Viridiplantae; phylum Streptophyta; class Magnoliopsida; order Poales; family Poaceae; genus Zizania; species Zizania palustris. The sequence goes on from JAAALK010000286.1 coordinate 38,708,064, forward strand.
CTCAAGGCCTCAGAGGTCAATATCCAGTTGAGATCAAATCTCACTGGTTCTGGCTCAGAGACTCTGGTGCTTGCGACACCGTCTGCTGATCCTAATGCCATGAGTTGTGCTGCTTTTTCCTTGATGTCTATCTCTGAGGAACAACTTGATACTCTAGGAGATGATGATATGTGCTTGTTTAACAACCAAGTGTGACGTGTCTATGATAAGAGAATGTTTAAGAGACACGGCACAAAATTCGGATGCTTTGAGTGTGGTGATACAGGTCATTTCATTGCCGACTGCCCCAAGCAGAAGAATTACAAGAAGGGAACTGACGGCAACTCCTATGACTCCGACAAATACGACAACTCCACGAAAGGCAAGACCAAGACAAGATTCTTTCGAAAGGCGTTGAAGGACTACAGGTGTGAGAACAAGAAGCGAGACAAGCTACTCCAAGAGATCCTCGTCTTCCTCCTCTTCTTCGAGTTCAAGTGATGAAGAGATCGTGATCAGGAAGGGGAAGGACAGGGACGATCCGACGGGCCTCTATTTCATGGCCTTTGGGGACAAGCCGAAGAGGCACTCACGTGACAGCCGAAGATCCCACAAGAGCTTCTGCTCAATGGCTCTTGGGGAGAAGAAAGAAAAGGACTCCTCCGACGACGACGATGAGAAGGTATCATCCTATGAACAAGAAGTTGTTAATTTACTAGAAAAGAACCGTCAGGCGTTGAAGTATCAGGATAAACTGCTTAGAGGGGCTAAGAAGAGGATATATGAGCTTGAGAGTGAGCTTGCCATGGCGAATGGCAAGATTGAGAGTCTATTGTCTTCCCCTTGCTTGGGTGATAGTGGTGAGTGTCCCAACTATGAGGTATTGTTGTGTGACCTGATGACTCTTAAGTCCAGGTATACAGAGAGAGTAGATGAGAGAGACGCCTTGGCCACTGAGCTTGAGAGCGCTCAGCAGGAGCTAAAAGATGCTCATGCCACTATCGTCGCACCTTGTGTAGACTGCCCATCCCATTTAGCTAGTATAGCTGAGCTGAGAGCCAAGAGTGATGAGCAGTTGAGCGAGTTAGCTGGAGTGAGAGCTGAGTTGGAGCAGACTAAGCTAGAGCTTGAGACCTTGTTAGTTCCACTCACTGTTTGTTAGAACTGCTTGTCCATTAGAATGGAGTTGATCAAGCTAAAATCTGAGAAGTCTGTCGAAGTTGATAAAGAGTGTGAGATCTGCTTGTCTCAGGTGGAGGTGTTAGCTTCCTTGAGAGAGGAGCTAGCTGATGTTCAAAATGAGAACTTTTACCTCCGTTAGATCCTGAGTTGGATTAGTGCCAGAGAGCCACAGCTCGGCATGATGATCCAGCAGTTCAAGAGACATGATGAATTTAGGGTAGGTTACACCTATACCAAGGCTGATTTTGAGAGTGCCATTAGCCGAGCAGTGGAGTGGAGTAAGATGACTCCCGAACAGAGATATCCCAAGACTCACTCCACTAAGTCCTTTAAGGATAGTCAGCCCAAGGATGGAGTGTTCCAAGAACAACCTAAAGCTCCACCTAAGAAGCAAATCTGGGTCCCAAAGCCTAAAACTCTCCACACTTCTCTTGATTCTTTACCAGGACCCTCTCACACCAAAGATGATACACCAAACACCACCAAGCCTAAGAATCCCAAGCCTCAACCACATACCAAGAAGCCTACCTATCACTGTGAGTTTTGTCAGAGAGACGGGCATCTTGAGGAGTTTTGCTTCAGGAGGAAGCGGGTTGAGCGAGCTGAGAGAGCTCGAGGTTGGCAGGAGCAGTTCTACTAGCAGGGTGGTAGACAGAGAGTTCCTCGACGTAGAGAGTCTAGAGGCTAGGCCACGTTGTGTAGGTGGTGGTAGAGGAGAAGTTTTTTATGATCGTGGTCCAGAGGGTGGTTTTCATTCTGGTAGAGTTCCATATCATTATGGATACGACTTTGGACCTCGTGGCCGTGATTTTAGGAAGAACAGAGGACCGCACTTTGATCCGCGTTTTGGTTCAGACTCATATGATTCTTTTTGCTTCCCTACATATGAGCAGATGGCTCGACACTGGTTTAGCACTTTTGCTAAACCTGGCATTGGACCGTTTGCTCCCACTTATGATTATTGATCTTGATTTGGGAGTTGTGTATCCTTTTTGGGATACTTTGAGTCAGTTTTTTTACTTTCTTCTTTATTTTTTATTGAGTCTTTTTTGTGGATTCATATCATGCATTATCATAAATCACATTTTGAGTTTGCTTCTGCCATATGATTAATCTGCTTTACTTTCTCTAGCTAGTATATGTTTTTGATTACTTGTCGATGATCATGTTTTGTTTCAGTTCACATGATATATCTAATATTTGTCATATGCATGGCTTTTATGTTTTAAAATTGAAAAATGTTCACCATTGCTTCTAGTAACTAGCATGTGTAGGCTAGATCCTTACTTAGATGCAGATATGCAACTTGGACATTCATATGCTTTAAATATGAAAAATGTGCTATAAAAATGATAAAAATTCAGAAAAATGAAAATTTATGCATTTTTATGATTATCAGTAAAGATCCAGGTGGGTTTGCTTTGTCGCATTGCATTGTTCTGGACTGCTTACCATAGCACTTTGGTATGAACTAGGACGGTGTAATGTATGCCAAGACCAATGTCTTAAGCTTTTGATGGTCCAGTTCTGGCCTAGGCTTGACTTGGTCGGTTAGCATAAGGTTTGACATGCAAATAACCCCTGGCAGAAATGAAAAATAAAAAGAAAAAGAAATAGTCTGAAAAATTTAAAAAGATGACAAGTTTGCTGAAACACTTTTATTTGGACAATGCTTATCTTTGTAGATATCAGTTGGCTTTTGCATCTCATGCTTTACTTTGCTTGTCAACTAGAAAATATGGTGATGCTTTTGTTTGCAAAAATTGAAAAATGCGTGCTAATGACTCTCTTTAGATATCATCTGCTGCACTGATCAAGTCATGTATCTTAGACAGTATATTTTTGCTATACCTGTTAGATGTTGTAATTGCAGTTAATCATATCTAAGAAGCATGCTTTTCACACTTCACCTGCACCCCATCAGCATTCATGGCATATTTTGAGGGGGAGCTGCATTTCAGGGGGAGTTTGTGTCTATGTCTCTTTAGAGTGCATTTAGTCTCACTTGATGAGTCCAATTGTCAACAAGGGGGAGAAATTTTGGAGTTTAGAGAGCATTTTTAGCTTTCTCTGGGATTTATTTCAGGGGGAGTTCCTTGTTGGTAATTTTGAGATTTGCACTTGGTTTTGAGTCTTTATTTTTGGTTAACCATAATGACCATTTTCTTGCTTCTGTTTGGATTTTGGTCATTAGGGTTAAACTTTTATTTTCTTTGTTCTATTTTCTTTTGTCTTTGTTTTCCTGTTTCCACATGTTTTGTAGGTTCTAAAGAAGTGCTGAAGAGTATGTTGACAATGCACTCATCAAGGGGGAGATTGAGAAACCGTGTTGAAGAATATGGTTTTGATACTCCATATGTGATGAGTGATTGTTAACGGAAGTCAAAGGAAGAGAAATGAAGACCTGCCGAGTCTGAGGCGCGTGTGACTCACGTAGACGGGAAGCGAGCGATGGCCGGGCAGAGGAGCCGTGGAGTCGTGCTGGCCCAATCTGGATACATGGGCTAGGAGCGGCAGATGATCCACTGGTCTATTGACTGGGTTTGACTCAGGTACACGGGTGGCGAGCGATTGCTGGGCTGAGGAAGCTACGGGGTCGGGTCGGCCCAATCAGGGTACCCGGTGCGAAGACGGTGGACGCTTTGTCAGTTTCGGCGCAAAACTGACAACCGATGATTATTTTGTTTTTAGGATATTAAAATTTAGTTTTTAAGTCCAGAATATTTTTATTTGAGTCAGGTGATTTTTCTAAGAATATTTTAGTAATTTTCGGAATTTATTTTAGAGTCAGTGTTAATTTACCCTAGAGGTAAATTAGTCTTTTCATGTATTAGGAGTCGCCTATAAATAGGCCCCTATCCCCCTGGGGATAGACGACTGTTTTTCAAAGATCAATCTATAGTCCATTTTTTCTGTTCAGCCGCCATTCTTCCTCCCCGAAAATTTTTCCTGTGAATTTCGTCGTCGTCATTCTGCCTTCTCCTGCCCCTGTTTTCTCTCCGCAGCACAGCATCTGCTAGCGCCTGCGCCTAGTGTTTACGGCAGCTGCAAGCAACTAGCAGTGCTAGCCGAGCCTAGCAGCTATCTAGTGCAGCTCCTAGTCTATAGCCTACGCGTGGCACAGTGATCGGTGCTATGCATGCGGCAGCAAAAGTGCGAGCAATCGCAGCGCTTGATTTTTTTCTCCGCCGGCGTCACTTCGGCAATTAAAGCTAGCAGCAATACTTCCCAGCAGCAATTTTTTGTTTTCTCAGCGGGCCCCACGGCGTGTCTCGGCAGGAGAAGAGGGCCAGCGCAGGAGCCACCGCGCGCACCATTACATGCAGCCGTGGCGTTTGACGCCTGGAAGCGGATCGCTCGGCGTCGGATCCTCTGCGGTACGCGACGACGTGAACGGCGAAGGTAATTGGTTTTTGATCTAATCTACTTTTTTTAGTTAGAATAATTAAATCATTAATCATATATTTTTAGCCTGCATATCTGATTATTAATTTTGTGGTTAAATTTTTATCTACTAAAATATTATTAATGATCGCATATTTTATTTAAGTATTTTTAATCTGCTCATATAAAATAATTATTATTATTAGTCGCAGTAATATTTTTAGTCTAGATTTTACGTGCAATATTTTCATTCTATTTCTGAATTAATTTTTTTGAATGATCCATGTTTTATTCATTTGATTAGTATTTTATTGCTAGACTGAAATATAAATATTTCGTGATTTATCTAGGTGTTTTTATTTATTGTAGTATTTTTATTTTAGTTTATCTTTAATATCATTTCAATTAAGACACCAGTCATTTTTAGGCTAGACAACTTTAGTTCCAATAATTTGCTTTGCTAATACTATTTGTCTGGCTAAGTTCGTTTGGATGTTGGGATTAGAACATAGTTTGGCAAGAAATTTTTAGGTGCCCATTCACCCCCCCTCTGGTCGCTACTTTTGGTCCTACATCCAACCCGCTCGTCCGATCACGTTGAGAACAAACCAGAGCGCCCCACTTCAGTTTTTAGCACCACACCGTCACCCTCGCTCCGGTCGCCGCTCACCGTCACCAGAACCCTCCTTCCCCCTCGGCAACCGTACCTTCAGGACCGTAGCAACCACCCCGACGTCGGCCACCGCTCCATCGCCGATGAAGACCGTCGGAACCGCCTCACCGACGAGGGACCCGAATGCCTCCACCGTCTACGCTCGTCGCCGGCCATTCTCCGTTGACCTCGAACCCACGCAACGGTACCCCGTGCTCCCCTAGTCATCCTCTTTCCATCTCTAGGCGTAGCTTGGACCGCCATCGCTCGCCGTGGCCCCTGGCCCACTCGCCGTCGCTGGAGAAGACGACCGATGCGGGTAAAATACCCGTGCCATGTCAGATTCATCCCCGACCGCGTGATCATGATCCAACGGTCGAGATTAAATCGATCCCTCGGTTTAATCTGGCCCGTCAGATCTGAGCGAAGCGGTACGTTTTAATCTCGCGCGTCCGTTAGTTTTTTAAAACCCGCAGTGAATCTGAGCCCTTCATCGCATACCGGTTCGATGTTTTAATCCTGGCCGTCCACATTAACTTAACTCTCCCGCCTCACCCGTAGCCGCCCGGTCGTGATCCAATGATGATCCACGATCCGGCGCACACGCACAGTGCGCGGGTTCACGGCGGATTCGGTTCACCGTGGACCGGCGACTATTTTGGATTTAATTTAAATTCCAGAAATAGTTTTAAACTTCTAAAATTCATATCTTGCTCATTTTAACTCTAAAATTAACCATTTCAATTCTAGAAAATTCATAATTTTATTCTCTACATGTTGGTACAATAAAAACAGTAGGTTTATTTTGAGTATTTTATGTTTATTTAATAAAGTATTCAAATATACTTTAGGATAAACTCAAAATTTGTCCATTTCAACATTAGGAAAGTTTATCTTTTATCCCCTTCATATTGGTGTAAATGAAACACTAGGTTCATTCTGAACTTTTTATTTTAAATTAATTGGAAGTTTAAAATACATTAGTTTACATTTTTGTTCCTTTTTAGAAAATCCCTAACTCCCTCTAAATTCATTTTAAACATTCCTATAATAATTTCAGAAGCTCAATAACTTTATTTTCCTTAAATTTAACCCAATTAAAACCTATATGATTATTGTGTGATTTTGGATTGTTTATTGAATGTTATGTTTATTATTCATATCGAAAAGACTACGACGCCGCCGAGGAGCCGGAGTACTTCCCTGAAGTCCCTCCCTCACGTTTCACTGAACAAGGCAAGTCACCAAACAAAACTCTTGAGCATGTTGAACCCATGTTTTATTAAACTATCGCTAAAACACATAGGATATACATGCATTAGTCAAATGAAAGCCTTACAATATATTTATTTAGATCCCCCGACCTTGATGTGCAACCCAAGCCATGCTATCTAGCCTAAACTCCTTGTCACCATATTATTAGTACTATTAGCTAGTGTCCAATGTATCAACACAATTGCTATAGGATTAAAAATGAGTCGTAGCAATTAGAATCTACTATATGATCCCCGTTATTCTTATCTCTGGACTTCCGTTGGTGATAGAGTTATGGTTATGAGTGTATGCATGGTGGGTTCCAGGTGCAAGCTAGGGCATTGGTCGGTAGCACCCGGGGCACTATAAGGACCGGTCTGCGGGATCCGTTGCAATACATTTTCGTACTCATCACAAGTCTAGTGGGTAAGTCCTAACTAAGGTATGGAGTGTTCCAATCCGAGGCACCACTTGGAGATGGGTCAAGCAGCACCTGCGGGTGGCTTGTACCGATGTGGCGCAAAAGGGGTGCGGCGTTAGCTGGGATGCGGCCTGGCGCGCCGGTGAAACCTAGAGCGGGTGATTATCGCTTGGAGCATTTCATGCTGAGGTTTTGGTACAAGTTCCCATGGTATGGGTCATCTCGTTACACTTTGGTGTATGGGATGAGTGCGTGCCTTGTGGGTACAGTGGTACACCTCTGATCAGAGTCTTAAATCTTTTCGAAAAGCCGAGCCCACGGTCAAGGGCGGGTTGCGTGACATCCCACAGTTAGTTTACTTTTGATGAATGTGCATGATGACTTGGCATGTAAGGACTGTGGAGCGAGGAGGGAAAACATACTCCTCGAGTTAGATGGTAATATGATGTTCATGTTTAACATTCCACATGATTAAATTTGACTACAGTAAATGCAATAACTGAAAAATGTACTTTTCCGCACTTTTAGCCATTATCCTTCCTTTGTTATTATCTTTTATTACCATTGCATTTGCGGTGGCTTGTTGAGTACTTTATGTACTCATACCCGTTGGACACACAATTCAGAGGATGCCTACTACAAGGAAGATGGTCTGGAGTAGCGACCCAGTCAAGAAGAAAGATCCTGAAGAAGACGTTCGTCATACCGTTTATTTTTGTTGTTTATTTTATTTTTACACTTATGTAATAATGTGGTCTACGAACCACGAATGTTTGCCCGTATGTACGTTGTCGCATGATGAACCTCTTGTTATTATTGTTTTTCTATGGAAATTCAATAATGTTCCGATTTGGTAAATCGGGGCGTCACAGCTGCTGCTTCACCTGAAAAAGACTCCTTGTCGACATTTGAGCCACGAAGGTCTCTTGGAAGTTGTTGACGAACTTCTTCTTTAGTTGCTCCCATGACTTCATAGATCCTAGCTTCAGTAACTAGAACCATCGGAGGGCAATGCCCTCGAGTGTGAGGGGAAAGCACTTCACCATCGTATCACGCACTCCGCTGCAAGACTCTATTGCCAAGTCATATGACAGGGAGAACTCACTAGGGTCGGTATTTCCGAAATACTTGGGGAGCTTAGCCGCCCAGAATCTGGAGTCGAACCGCACCTTCTGCAAGTCGGGGTGTAGTGGAGAGTCTTCATCGAAGGAGGCATTCTACTCACTTCTTAGGGGTTCTTGGTCCTCGATGTCGCTTACCGTGACGACATCGGCCGCCGACGCCCTTGACAACCTACTACAATTGGGGAGCTGGTCCGCGGCCGCTTGTCGCCATCTCATAAGCTCGGCCCTGAGATAGACATTCTCGGTAGCCATAGCATCGCCTGGGCTCCCGCTTCCTGTGGAGTGAGTCTCCGGGTCTTGAGATTATACGAAATCCGTCTGGAGAACCATCGGGGTCGAGAGGAGATCTTCGTACAGGCGTAGGACGATAGCCCCTTGGCCCACGAAGGCTTGGGGATCCACGGACGGGCCCGTGGAGCCTGATGGGTCCCTAGTTTTGGGTATCGTGTTTTGGTTTGGGATTGCAGTAGCTCCGGCAACCGCTACAACATCGGTTTGTGGAGGTTCTTGTCGTAAGGTCGAGGCGGACCTCTGGAGGGAACCCGTTTTCGCACTCCATTTCAGAGGCATGTCTTTCAGAAAGCTTTTTGTGGAAGAGACGCTAGCTTTTTCTACTAGGGTCCCCATGGACGACACTAACTTTTGGCATAAAAGATTACGCTAACAGGTTTGAGTAGTTCGAAGAATATCTCTTAGCTAAGAGAATCAACTTGAGTCCCAACAGAGCCTCCTAGGAGGATAATAACTTTGGCCGGACTCAAGTATGTGATTGCATAAGTCCTAAATCCCTCATTACAGTGAAAGGAGGGGGATATTTATAGGAGAGGACCTACAAGGAAAATACCCTTTAACCCTCTAGTTACAACCATCATTACATACTCTATTCACCGTACCCCATAGGGGTACAACAATACCAGCTTATCTAATTGCCTGAATAAAGCAAGTGTCTAATCGGAGTGACGACGCACGTCTCGACCAAGTGGGCGCCTCATCACAGTAGGACGTCTACAGAATGCAAACGTCTTGTCCAACGAATAGCGCCTGGCACTGTAATCATCACGCCCTGTTTAGCGGCACCCCTCTAGAAGAAGTGGAGCCTCGAAGGGCCTTATGAAAAACCTCCATTATGGCTAGCTTCGGAGTTCTTGCGGAGGCTTCGAATCCCTTCAAGGGTCTTCGTCTAGAGAGGGCGCCACACACTTCGGAGCGCCTACTTCGGAGCATCGTGGAGGCGTCGAAAGGCTACGCGTGCGCAGGCTCCAAAGTCATCTTCGGAGTCCTTGTTCCAACCACTTATGCTGACGAGATTATTTCCCCCCAACAGTGTTGATTATGATGAAACATTTTTGTCTGTCTCAAAGCTAAAATATATCTAGATCATCCTAGCAATTTTCACATTTTATGACTATGAGATATGACAATGGATATTAAAATGACTTTCCTTAATGTAAACCTAAGAGAGGGTGTGTACATGACAAGACCTAAAGGTTTTGCATATCCAAAGAATGCTGGGAAAATTTACAAGTTGCAGATGCTTGTTTATGGGCTGAAGCACGCTTCTTGGAATTGGAATCTTCATTTTGATGAAGTAGTCAAAGGGTTTTACTTTATCAAGAATGAAGAAGAGCCTTGTATTTATAAAAAGGCTAGTGGGAGCATACTCTTATTTCTAGTCTTATAGATGACATATTGTTGATCGGAAATGATATTACTACACTTGATTCTATCAAATCTTCATTGTGGAAAAGTTTCTTAATTAAATATCTTGGAGTGGAAACATACATTTTGGGCACAAAGATCTATAGAGATAGATTAACAATTCTAGTTGGATTGAGCCAAAGCATGTACATTAACAGGGTTTTGAAACAGTTCAAAATTGAGAATTCCAAGAAAAGTTTTATACCAATATCACATGGTATTACTCTCAACAAGAATCAGTGTCCTTTAATTCTTGATGAGCTGGAGAAGATGAGTGTGATCCTGTATGCCTCTGTGATCAGGATCGTCATGTATGTCATGCTTTGTACACGCTTGGATGTCTTTTATGCTCTAAGCATTATGAGCAGGTACTAATCGAACCCGAGTGAAAGTCACTAGGTGATAGTAAAGAGTATCCTTTAGTACTTGAGATGAACTGAGGATATGTTCCTAGTCTATGGAGGTGAGGAGAAGCTCGTTGTATATGATTACACCGATGTGTGCTTCCAAACTAAAAAGGACAATTCATGATTATAGTCTAGATTTGTGTTCTGCCTCAATGGAGGCGTAGTGAGTTGGAAAAGTTCCAAGCAAGAAACAGTTGCATATTCTATGATGGAGGTCGAGTACATTACAAGTTCTGAAGCTATGAAGGAGGTTGTTTGGATCATAAAGTTTATTTCTGAGCTGGGAGTTGTCCCTAGTGTGTCTAGTTTATTGGACTTCTATTGTGATAATAGTGGTGTCATTGCGCAAGCCAATAAGCCTAGGTCATACTATAGGTCTAAGCACATACTTTGAAATTATCACCTCATCCGAGAGATCATAGATAAAGGTGATGTAAAGATATGCAAGGTGCACACAAATTATGTACTTATGTGAGTGAGTCTAGTGTATGTGAGAAAAGGTGTCTTGTCTATGTTAATGTAATTTGAATAATTGGTTATCTTTTTCCTTGAATAAATATCTTTTACATTGATTAGCAAATACGTGACTTGTTTGTGAAACTCTTTATTTTATAATGATGTTGTTCAAAATGATCCATAATTTTATATCATCATGTGAGATAGTGATAATTCATAGATTAGCACATAACACTGATTGATGATCATGTTTCATGGATCATAGACATGGAGATGTCAAATCAGTGATGTGGACACATGTTAGTGAACATGGTGTTGGATAGACCCACTTTGACATACTATTGGAATTATTAATTGAATGTGACATCAATTGTCATTTTAAATGGTGTACTTGAATAATCCTTAGACCTGAGATCGTCATTGATTCCTAAATGTGTAGTGGCACACTTAGGGGCTTCCAAACACTATTAGGTAACATGGTAGTTATAAAGGTTTTTTTGGGTGGTTTATGAAACATGTCTTGGGATGTGAGCGCTCAAGATAGAATTTACCCCTTCTAATAATGGGATAGACATCTCTAGGCCTCTTGAGGTAGTCGGATTGGAAAAGTACATGGCCATGTCACTATGATTAAAGTGTTAATCATGATTAAATCCACTACTTGATCGAGTGAAATGTCGAGCTATCACAAGGGTGGCATGAATCTCGTCTTGAGCTTGGCTGATGTCGTGTGGTAAAGGGATTGGTGCATGAGTACATCAAGGTCCAAAAAATATAACTTTGTATTTGTATGCATTCGGGGGTCAATATGGGCTGCCTAGTATCGATAATGATCAGAGATCAGAAAAAGGTTTCCAAGTAGCAGCCATTTGTGTATGAACCTATCAGGCCGCACACTTAAGATGATGAGATTTAAAGGTTGCAATAATAGGCTCTTTTGCAAGTGAGACATTGATTGAAATATGCCCTAGAGAATTCTGACGGGACCAGAAGTTCTAACCTTAGACCGGAAGTTCCAGGTTCTAGAGCATCTGGAAGTTCTAGGCTAGCCCTAGTTTCGGTTTCCTAGAGGAACCAGAAGTTTTCGGTCAAAATAAATTTGATATATAATATTATTTTTAGAAGTTTTGATTGGACCGAAAGTTCCGGATGTTGAAGTTTCAGTTGGAACGGAACTTCTGGATAGAAATAATTTCGTACAAAAGGTTATTTTCGAAAGTTTCAGGCCTGGACCAAAAGTTTCGGGACAAATGAACTGATTAGATTTGTTGGGCTTTAATACCGATTAAAGGCCCATGAGAGGGTACTATATAAGGAGAGGAGGTGCTAGGACAAAAAAGTGATGTTGGGTTGTTCGATGGTTGTTTCTGTTGCGTTCTAACCCTAGCCATCACCTCTCCTCTCCCCCAGACCACAATCATTGTGACCATTTCTCTCTGGATCTCACGAGCAGTACTAGCATACTAGCATGAGGTGATCCCATTCCTATACGTGTGGATATCGTAGAGACATTGCTCCAATAGCGGTGCTCGTCTTCTTGTCATGGAGATCGTCGGATCACGTCGACTTCCTCGCCGATGAATGGATAGAGATGAGTGGAGCCGAGTGAGGACATGCTTCCCAAACTCTTCTTTCACTACACTAACATGTCTCGCATTCGAAGGTAACGATCTATGATCCCATTGCACACATGCATGGTTCTTGGGCTAATCGGCTAAAATTTTGAATCTAGCGCTAGTGTAACCTCCCCATATCCCAACACTGGGCTAGTGAGGCATGGGAGACGGGCCTACACAGGGCACACAGGGATACGACTCAAGAAGGAGGGGCAAATTTTATTTTTAAAATTAATTTTACATTTCCTTTTCTTTTAAAAGAGCTCCAAAAATTCAGGAAAATATATTTTTGACTCCAAAAAATTCCAGAAAAAATCTTTATATTTTTAGAAATTTTTATGAAATAATTTCGCAACATTTTATTTGCACAAAATTCTTCCCCAAATTTTAATACTAAAAAAAACGTTATCTTTCATTTAAAGAAAATTCTATTTAAAATGTCTTATACCGAAAATTCTTTTTTTCCTTTTATTTTATTCACAACTTTTATTACTTTTATATTTTGAAAATTTTAGGTTGTGGTAAATCTACCTCCCTTAAACAGAATCTCGACTTAGAGATTGAGAGGCACTAGGAAAAAGATGTGGGTGATTAGCTCTCAATTCATCTTCACGCTCCCAAGTAGCTTCATTCTCTGAATGATTACTCCACTGAACCTTGCAAAATTTTATCACTTTATTTTGAGTCATTTTTTCACTAACTCTCAGAATACGAATGAGATTCTTTACATATGTCAAATCTTCTTGAAGTTCTATCTACTCGACAACTACCATTTTAGAGGGGACACGCAAACACTTGTTCAATTGGAATACATGGAACACATTTTGAATATCTGTCATGGATGGTGGTAACTCCAACTTATAGGTGATTTCACCTCTTCAACTGATTATCTATTATGGTCCCACGAAATATGGTGCCAACTTTCCCTTAGTCTAGAAATGATGAACTCCACTAAAAGGGTAACCTAAGGTATAAAAAAATTACTTTCTTAAAACTAAGATCTGAATGATGGTTGTCGACATAAATTTTCTGCTAGGACAAAGTAATCTTTAAATGATCTTTAGTAATCTTTTGACTTTGTTTTTAGCTTCTTTCATAATATTAGTGCCAAAGGCTGGCTTCTCACCTACTTGATCCCAAAATAGCGACGTTCTACAATTTCTCCCATACAATGCTTCAAACGGGGATATTTCAAGACTAGGTTGATAACTGTTATTATAAGAAAACTTGACGTAAGGCAGGTTCTAATCCCATGATCCTCCAAAATCTAGAGCACGAACTCTCAACATATGCACTATAATCTAATTCACTCTTTCTGTCTGGCCATCAGTCTTGGGATGATAAGTTGTACTAAAATTCAGATGGGTACCCAATTCTTCTTGTAGCTTCTACTAAAACATAGAAGTGAACTAACTTCCTCTATTTGATACTATCCGTCCAGGAACTCCATGCAAAAAACAATTCTCGCCATACATAGATTTGCTAACTAACTGCTATTGTATGTTGTCTTGATTGATATAAAGTGAGTCACTTTTGTTAAACAATCAATAATAACCCAAATAGAATCATACCCCGAGGTGGTTCTTGGCAATCCGATTATAAAGTCCATTCCGATTTCTTCCCATTTCTATTCAAGCACTCACAGAGATTGAAGTAATCTCATGAGTCTTTGATATTCTACCTTCACTCTCTAGCGTACATCACATAGAGCTACATACTCTGCTACCTCACGACACATACTGGGCCACCAAAACTTTTTTCAAAGGTCTTGATACATCTTGGTACTTCTAGAATAAATAGAGTATTGGGTCTCATGGGATTCATGAGGTATGAGATCCTTTAGCTCCTTCTTATCAGGTACACATATATGATTGATGTGCCATACGATACCTTCCTCACCCTCAATGAACTAGCCAAATTTACCATGATTCATGTTCTTCTTAGTCTTCATAATATAAGGATCATCCACTTGAGCTTTACAAATCTAATCTAATAGTGAAGGCCGGGCTTCCAAAGCTGCTAGAAAACAACTCAGAACAACACTCAAACTCATCTTTTCAAACTCTTGGAGGGCCTCCAAATATACTTCCTCAACTGAGATAGCATTCCCATAGGCCTTGCGACTAAGAGCATGTGCTACTACATTTGCTTTACTGGGGTGATACTAAATACAAACATCATAATCCTTGACTAACTCGAGCCATCTTCTTTGATGAAGGTTCAAATCTGGTTGAGTGAAGATATACTTTAAACTCTTATGATCTGAAAATACTTTTGTATGATTACCGATGAGATAATGATGCCAAATCTTTAGAGCATGAACCAGTGAAGCCATCTCTAAATCATGGGTCAGATAATTCAACTCATGAGGTCTTAATTGTCGAGAAGCACATGCAACTACTTTACCTTCCTATATCAACACACATCCTAAACCTTGATGAGATGCATTACAATATACTTAAAAATTTCCTTTAGGATCTGACAGAATTAGCACTGGGGCCGACACTAGTCTTTTCTTCAACTTCTTAAAGTTGTCCTCACACTCGGTGACCAAATAAATTTCTCATTCTTTTGTAACAAATTGGTGATAGGCTTGACTATCTTGGAGAAATTCTCAATGAACCGACAATAATAACCTACAAGTCCTAAGAAACTTCTTATCTTTATAGTGTTATGAGGTTGCAACCAATCAGTAATAGCTTCGAGTGTACTAGGATCAACTCCAACTCTAACGCGGAAATAATATGACCCATCCAAGAACTTTACTTTGTTCAACCAAAACTTACACTTAGCTAACTTAGCATACAACTAGTGCTCCCTTAGCTTCCGAATGTCTAGGTGTAAATGTGCTACATGATGTTCCTTTTTCTTGAAATAGATAAGAATGTCATCAATAAACACCCCTAAAAACTTATCCAGAACTCCATAAAAACATTGTTCATCGGATTCATGAAGAAAGCAGGGGCATTTGTCAATCCAAATGACATCACCAAATACTCAAACAATCAATAGTGGGTTGTAAAAATAGTCTTGGGGATATCTTCCTCCTAAATTCTCAACTGACAGTATCCCGACCGAAGATCTATCTTGAAGAATATTGAAGCTCCATGTAACTGATCAAACAAATCATTAATGAGGGGAAGAGGGTACTTATTCGTAATTATGACTTCATTCAAAGCTTTATAATCCACACACATTCTCTTGGACCTATCCTTCTTTTCCACAAACACAACTGGGGCTCCACAAGTTGGAGTGCTTGGATGAATGCATCCTTTCTCTAGTAACTCTTCTACTTGTTTCTTGACTTCAACTAACTCATCTAGGGCCATCCGATACAGTCTCTTATGAATTGGGGTTTTACCGGGGACTAGATCAATTCTTAACTCAATGTCTCTCTTGGGTGGCATACCCGATAACTCTTCTAGAAATACATCAGGATATCCTTGCACCACAAGTATCTCTTCAACCCAAACTTCATTTAACATGATCTTCAAACCAGACGGGTCCAGGTTAAGGAAAGTGATAGTTTGGTCAAGGTGATTGGTTATGGTGACTTCTTTAGTTGCACACTTGATCTCATCCTCATGTTTCACCAACCGGTTCATTCCTAAAATAACATATAGATCTTTGGATTCTATTAAGATTAGGTTGGCTAGAAACAAGATACCAAGAATATCAATAGTTACTATAGGACTAAGGGGGTGTTTGGTTCCATGGACTAAAGTTTAGTCCGTGTCACATCGTATGTTTAGACATCAATTTGAAGGACTAAACTTGAACTGATTATAAAATAATTGTAGAATCAGAGGATTATCTGCGAGACAAATTTATTGAGCCTAATTAATCCATGATTAGCAAATGTTTACTGTAGCATCACATTTTCAAATCATGGCATAATTAGGCTTATTAGATTCGTCCCGCGAATAATCCACCGATTATGAATGAGTTTTGTAAATAGTCTATATTTAATACTCCAAAATAATACCTAAACATTTGATGTGAGAACACTAAATTTTGGACTGAGGAAACAAACACCCCCCTGAAGACAAAAGTAGACATTTAGTAACTAGGGATACAAATAACTAATGAATGGGGTAGGAATTCAACAACCAATCCATATTTTCCACAAAACTCTTTGATATAAATAATGAGTTGCACTGGAATAAAAAGTATTGTTGCAAGTATTGAGTTAACAGGGAACGTACCCAATACTACATCAGAAGATTGAGCTTCTTCAGCGATGACATGATTTATTCTTGCCTTGATTTGTCCAGTAGGGGCTTGGTTTGGGGCTCCTACAACTCTTTTCAAACGCTTGGGCTCTAGACACCTATCAAAGTAGTGACTAGGCTTGTAGCAATTGAAGCACACCACATGCTTCCCATTCTAGTCTTTCAAAGGAACTTGATTAGCTGCTGCACCAGGCGCATTCCCCCAAGGATGTCCTAAAGTTCCTCCACCAAATTGTAATGCAGAATCATCTCCAAAGATTTTAGAGAATCTCTAGATTCCTATCCTTGAGGTTGCGATCACGAACGTAGCGGTCCATGTGCCTAGCCATGAGTAGATCCAAGTGATCTCATGAAGCTAGATATTAGCTACTACTTATTTGGTTTTCTTTCTACAAACCCCCGCTCTTTCTCGTAATACTGAGACCAAGGCCTAGGATGCGAACCCCCGCTCTTTCTCGTAATACTCAGACCAAGGCCTAGGACGTGAAGTGTTCTAGGAATATCCAATACAATCCAATCCAAGAAACGAAATAGGTTCGCGAAACTAGGTTCAATATATTGCTTACGTAGCTTATCCATTAGACCTATTGAAGAGGGTTCTATTATTGACAATGGCTGTCATAGTTGTTGTTGACACAAAAATGCGCCAAACACACTAACACCGATCCGTCGATCCAAAAGCATGCGGATACTTAGGAGTAAACCCCTAAGCATAACACAACGCCGATGTCGCGTTCCGATGATCCTCAAATAGTGGTGAGGAAATAACAGAGTTGCCAAGCAATCAAATAATATCACAGAATAATATTCAAGTAACCGATGTATGAGAAAATAAATAGAAACAATTAAACCTAATCGGCTAGCTAAAACCGATTAAACCAAACAGGGGAAGTGCGGTCGGACTGGCTTAGGGCTGCCGGTCGGACCGACTAGGTTACTACGGTCAGACCGGCCTACAGGCGGTGGTCTGACTGGTAGTACAGAAAAGGGCGTGCTGGGGTCTGCTACACATCACCGGTCGGACCGACCGTGTGCCACCGGTCAGACCAGCATGTGCCAGTGATAAGATTACGGCACGACACAACCCGGTCAGACCGGCTTGCATTGTCAACGCCAGTTGGACCGACATTGACATATTCGATCGGCCGGGTCTTCCGGCGATCGTCTTGCTGCTGGTGCCTTTGCTCGAAACTTCTTGGCGAAGATAAGATAGATGAAACACTGCAAAAAACACCAAAAAATAGGGGTAACTTGGCCAAGGGACCAAATTACCGGTAAAAACCGATAAAACAATAGAAATCCGTTACGTGGATGAAACAGACGATTCACGAGCGAACCGACAAGGACTTACCATGATTACGACACGGCAAACGGATGGTGTACAATGCAAACCAATAAAGATGGACATTACTTGGCTAATCCTAGGGCAAGGAAATTAAATTGAATGTAAATGCGATTCAAGGTAGATAATAGATTGGATCTATTAGGGTGTTTTGGGGGGATCTCCTTGAATCGGCCTTGCCTGGGCTCTATTCTAAGTTGGTCACGGGTTCCAAGTCGTCAATAATTAATTAGAGATAAAATAGACCCGAAATCAGCTAATCTGAATCGAACTTCAGTTGGGTCGGTCTGACTAGACCCATATGGCTGGTCAAACTGGGCCTACATGGCCGGTCAGACCGGGCCTACATGGCCGGTTGGACCAGCCTTTGCTAGGTCTTGGCAAATTTTCGGCCCAAATTACCAAAAATCAATATTTTGACAATTTTGACCATTAATGCCATTTTTTGCTATGAACACACGCCCCCTGCATTTTGGTAAACTTTAGTGAGCCAAAATCACAATGAGCTAAGGGCGATATACTTTATATCAGCCTTTCGACACTTCAAGCATTTTGCCACACACTTGGGAAGTACTTTTTCAAATACCTTCCATTCAAAGCCCTACGAAATAACTCTCCTTGAAGTGAATCTAGCAAATATGCATTGCCTGGAGCGATTTCAACAACTCTAAAATGACCTTCCCAACTAGGTGACTATTTACCAAACTTTGGGCTTTTAGTGCCTAAAGGCAAAATCGTCTTCCAAACCAAGTCACCAACTTGAAATGATTTTGCTCTCACATTCTTATTATAAGCTCTAGCCACTCTTCTTTTGTCTCTTTTATCGCCTCTAGAGCCCTTTATCTCTTATCGGTCATCTCTTCCAAATTATCCTTCAGTATACGCAAGAAATAATTTCATGTCTAGAATTTGGAAAAAAGAAGTCTGAAAGCCCTTACAACCATTACAAATATTCGGAAGTAAAGGATCTCCAGACCCGAATCCTATTCGGAGGCGTCCAAGGGAGTGGCTTCGAACTAAATTTCTTTTGGAGCCAAAATAGTCGTTACTCTTCAGAGCCGTTAGACTCAAATGGGAGCCGTTACACTCTGAAAAGTCTAACGGTCGCACGATCTCCGATGGTTGCAACTCTTCATGAGATGACCCTGCATGTTATGACGGCGTCGAAACCGAAACAGAGCAACCAAAACATTGCTTTGTAATTGTTTATAACAAAAAATGGCATTAATGGTCAAATTAGGCAAATACTAAAAATGGTATTTTTGACCGAAAATATGTCAAACCTGGCAAAGGCCGGTCTGACCAGCTGTGGTAGGCCAGTCCAACGGGCCAGGTCTAGTCAGACCAGACCCATGGGCTCGGTCAGACCGACCAGGGTCTAAAATATGGATCTGAGGAGGATTCGAGGTATTTTCGCCCAAAACTTATCTCAACAGGGTTTTGGCCGCAGCTAACTCTATCTCTAGCCAGGGATAACCAGCACACCCCCTATAAATATTAGGGACAAGGCCGATTCAAGCTCTCTCCAATCCAAAAATCCAAAGCCCTAGCTTTGAATCGTATTTATTTCCTCTACTTTCCGCATCTTCGTGGGTTTGCTTGAAAGCCCTCCGTCTTCCGCATCCGTAATCACGGTAACCCTTGCTGGTTCGCTTGTGAACCTCCCGCTAATCCATGTAACATATTACTATCCTTTTTATCGGGTTTATTGCCCTACCCGACAATTCGGCCCTCTGGCCGAATTATGTTTGATCTCTTATTATCTTTGCAGATCAATTGTGTCCCTGAACACCTTTACAAAATTTGGAGGCGATCGGATCTCGTTTGCTAGGCCATCCGGGTTCTAACAGATCGGATCTACCATCACCGATCTGACCGGAGGTACAGGGCCGATCTGTCTGGAGCCCTTTGTCAGGCTGTTTTTAGCAACGACCGGTCAGACCGAAGGTGCCCCGCCAGTCCGACTGGGATACTCCACACCACACCGAAGCATTTCACCAATGCACTTTCACCGAATCCCTACGCGCTGGAGCCCGCACACTTTGAAGTCTGCCTCGCGGGTCCGACTGGGAGGACTTCGCCGGTCCGACCAGAACCCTCGGTGCCGCGTCGGAGCCTACTTCGCAGCTATCTTTGGGACGCGCCCGAAGCCCCTCTGCACGTCCGGTTCGACCGAGGGCATACCTTCGGTCTGACCAGGCCTGAGGCCAAAGGTGCCCGAGGGACCCTTTGGACCAGTATCTGCTATAACTCCGAATCGGCCTCCAAATTGGCTGATTCTAGGTATTTTGATCATTTTGTTACTATTTACATTGTTACTAGTACTTTTTGGCCAATTGGATTAAAATATCAATTACTTATCTAATTGTTTAGCGACTCCAAATCCCTTGTCACTATCCAGGGTAGTCGGAATGCGATGTCGGTATCGTTGCGATACTTTTGGATGTCGAACTGGCCTAAGTGCGGAGGCGCATTTCTGCGTCAACACACTTTTTGGCGACTCCACTGGGGACAACGCCAACCATGACTACTACCTCTACATCGGCAGCGGGTACCTCTACTACGTCTACATCCACTACATCATCGATGAACACTATGGGGAGCGCAGACATCGACGACCGCAACATTATGACACCCACCATGACGGACATATCTGAGGAAGACCAAGCAAAGATCGAAGCGAAAAATAAGGAACTCGAAGAACTGATGCTCAGAGATTGCATAAAGACGCCCTCGGGCTTCGTCATGCATGACAACCTCAACTTAACCCAGGTACGCCCGTCATCACCCCCTTTATCTGCCTCACAAGTCGACCGTAGAATAGCTACGTCTATTGATCAGGCGGTTAGTGCTTCGCTAGCCAATAAACTAGAAACCACAGTTGTCTCGCAAGTGGCGGTAGTGTTTAGAAGATTCGGTTTTACTGAGGCCGATTCACCAGCACCAATCACTAGTATTCCACCAGCGTAACATATTTATAAGAGAACCGATGGTAATACTGGAAAAACCATCACATTTCTGGCTACATCATCCACAGCCGAAACACATAATTATGCTTATGGCTAGGGCAACCCAGCTTATCAAGTACCACATCCGCCTGCGCCCATACCAGCTCTGCCGCCGCCGCTTGCACTACACAGTCCCACACTGCAGCATAGGCCAGAGCATGCCAATATACCGCCACGCGTCCCACAACCACATGAAAGACGCGCACAAGCATTAGACCACGATGATATCGAGGAATGTATTCGCGCACTATTTAGGGAATGCACCGGCTTTGCGCCTCGAGATAGAGCTAGGGTTTATCGAAAACCATATCCCGACCACTTTGACACCATTCCATAGCCTTGCAGTTATAGAGTCCCATATTTCACGAAATTTGATGGCGAGGGTAGTAAATCCACATTAGAACACATTAGCCAATTTCTAGCACAATGTGGCGAAGCTAGCGGATCGGATGCATTAAAACTCAGGTTATTTTCCCTATCGTTGTCTGGCACCACGTTCACCTGGTTTTCGGCACTTCCGCCGAACTCTGTGCAGACATGGGCTCAGCTAGAGAAAAAGTTTCATGATTATTTCTACACAGGCGAGACTGAGCTTAGGCTATCATACCTCACGACGATTAAGCAAAAAACTGGCGAAAGTGTTTCTGAATACGTCAAGCGCTTTAGAGACACTAGGAATAAATGTTAGCCAAGTCATGCAACAGGCTCTGGTCCAGGAAGGCCGAGCCAAAGATAGAAAATTCGTTGAAACTTTTAATAAACCAAGAGCTAAAATCCACACTATGGAGCACTCTGACGAGGGAGAATCTAAAGAGGAATAAGATCTGGCCGACACGTACACGGCTGAATGGACATGGAACGCGAAGTCTAAGCCCGTCACCTTCTTCGAATTGCGGCCGTCTCCCTCTAAGAGTTGGCCTAATGAAATTAGATATTCATTCGACGTAACTAAATGTGATAAGATATTTGATTTCCTATTAAAAAAATCAACTTCTACGGTTGCCGAAAGGGCAAGTCATGCCATCCGCCGACGAATTAAAAAAGCATCCCTACTGCAAGTGGCATGATTCACATTCTCACTACACTAACGATTGCAACGTTTTTCGTCGGCAGGTACAATCGGCCATAGAGGAAGGACGATTGAAAATAGAAGAAAATCCAAAGATGAAATTAGATAGAGACCCTTTTCCCATGAACAACGTTGAGCTCGAGGGAAAGAAGGTGTTGATTCGGCCAGAGCAAGACGAGTCGGCTAAAGGGAAATCGATAGTCATAGGAGACACTCGCACACACACACTCGTACCAAAGAATTCGGAGGTAGGAGTGTGGAAATAAAATATTAAGCCATCATCTTCGGCCAGGAATCGTAGAAGGCCGAAGGTGACTTACAAGATGCTTTTGGACAAGCACCAGCGAAGGTCCGAGAGGAGAGGTGTTCGCCCACGGGCTTCGAGACGGTCGAAGCCCCATAGGAGAGTGAGCCCCGCGAGGGTTGAGTTCGGACCTCATGAACCGAACACGTCTTCGGAGTGGATACAGCCTCCGGCAGGGTTCGGGCATCAGTGGCCGAACCCCCCTACAGGTTGGTCCCAACCTCCGGTAGGGTTCCGACCTCAGTGGACGAACCATCCTCTGGCTTGGCCCCAGTTTCCGGGAAATTTCGGGCCTCAATGGTCAAACCCACCTCCTCCGGAGGGGTTCCAACCTCCGGGAGGGTTCGTACCTCAGTGGTCGGACACACCTACTCTAGGCAGGCTGCAGCCTCCAGATGGATTTGGCCTCCAGTGGCCGGGCCCGTCTCTGCCATGGGCTAGTTTACCTCCAGCTTTGAAGGACCCTTCGCTGGTCTGGTCCGAGGTCTCGTCGATGTGGCCGATCTTCCAACAGGCCAACGGGTTCAACACTTAGTGGGCGAGGCCGCTAGAGCCTCCGATGCCGCCACCCTACTGCTGGGCGATGGCTCCGACTTGGCCTCCGCCGCCGGAGAACTTTGGGCAATGTCTGGCTACTAACACTCACATTCCTTCTTGTGTTTCCGAGTGGCAGGTTCGAGGGCTGGCACAGGATGATAATATTATTCACCACCTATCCGTAGTACCTCAGAACTGGGCTCCGCGAGACGGCACCAGAAGGGATGAACGTGAAGATGCCTCGGAGGTTATAGTCATCAGGGTGGGATCCCAGGAGGTCCCAATCCCGAAGGGTGCCCCAATGGGACAGCACGAAGACACGGCCAAAGCCCGGTCTGACCGGCCTATGGTGGCCGGTCCGACCGGCCTTACGATGGTTTTCAGCACAGATCTCGAACAAATATCGACGCGACAATCACCTCCGAACAGCGGGGTTTGGTGTGAAGTCTCTGACACGATAAAACAACTTAGGTGAAGCATGTGGGCGTGACTTCATCTGACGCGGTCTACGAGCATGGCAAAGCCTATCGTGACGAAGCCTGTTGCGAAGCGTGCTGGAGCGCGGGACTCGGTCAAACCGACAACGACGTGATGGTCCGGCATGGGCGGTCGAAGCAGTACTCTTGCTGAGGGGTGCTCTGGCAGCCTCTGAAACCAATCTCTTGGCTCCAGACACCTCCGGCGAAGGGGCTCCGAACGTGGAAACCTGAAGCCCATAGCTCGATGGGCCTTTGGCCTTGTAGGGTGTCGGCCCAATCCAGGACATGTGTATTTTCTGCCCAAATTACTAAAATTGATATTTTGACAATATTAGCCATTAATGCCATTTTTTGCTATCAACACATGCCCTCTGTCGTTTAGTGAACTGAGTGAACTAAAAGCATAACGGGCTAAGGACGATACCTCTCATATCGGCCTTTCGACACTTTCAAGCTATTTTCCACACACTTGGGAAGTACCTTTTCAAGTACCTGCCATTCAAAGCTCTTCGAAACCGCTCTCCTTGCAGAGATTCTAACATATATGCATTGCCATGAGCGATCTCAACTATTTTGAAAGAACCTTCCCAACTAGGTGACCATTTACCAAATTTAGGGCTCTTAGTGCCTAAGGGCAAAATCGTCTTCCAAACCAAGTCACCTACTTGAAACGATTTTGGTTTAACCTTCTTATTGTAGGCTCTAGCTACTCTTCTCTCGTCTACCTCTATAGCTTCTAAAGCCCTTAACCTCTTATCGGTCACTTCCTATTGATTGCCCTTCAAAAGAGTCTCATACTCATCGACCGATAAGCCATCTTACTTTAGAACTCTTAAAGAACTAAGATCTACTTCTATAGGTAGAATGGCTTCTTGCCCATATACAAACTTATATAGACTAACTTTGGTAGCACCGTGCTTCGCAATTCTACTAGTCCATAGTGCTTCGAAAAGCACTTCATGCCACCTCTTAGGGAATTCTTCGATTTTCCTCTTAATGAGTTTAATCACGGTCTTATTACTAGACTCGGCCTAACCATTGGCCTGAGCATAGTACGGTGAAGAGTTTATTAACTTAATACCATAAAATTTGGCAAAATCTCTCACTTCTTTAGAAACAAATGAACTGACTTGATCTGTAGTGAGAGTTTGGGGAATACTGAATCTATGTATAATGTGCTTCAAGATAAAATCAATTACCTCGTTGTGAGTCATACTCTTGAGAGGCATGGCTTCAGTCCATTTGGTGAATTAATCTGTCTCCATTAACACGAACCGATGCCCTTTTGAAGAAGGAGAATAAATCTGGCTGATGAAGTCTAAACCCCAACCTCAGAACGACCATGGCTTGATAATAGGGTTAATCAATGAAGCAGGAGCTAGCTGAATATTACCAAACTTATGACACTTTTGAGCAACCTCGGAGTGGCCATGGCTCGAAAACAATCCTCAGTCATAGTCAGCCAGTAGAAACCTGCTCTTTTGAGCATCCAACTCATTTTTTGGGCTGACTGATGAGTGCCACAAAGCCCTTCATGGACTTCCCCTGTAGCTATCTGGGATTGTTCGTGTCTAGACACTTCAAAAGTACTCCATCAATAGTTCGGCAATATAGTACACCATCTAGTAATACAAATTTAAACTCTTGTCACCGAACTTTCCGATCAACCTTCTGACTAGGGTTTCTCAGATACTGGACAATTTGCATTCTCGAATCATCCTTATGGACCTCCGGAGGGCTTGCTAGCTCCTTCCCTAGAGTGATGTCTACGCATGTCTCCTTCCCTAGAGTGATGTCACTAGCTCCTTCCTTCTTCTACCGAAGCCTAACCGGTTTGGCCGTGCGGATCCGATCAGTACGAAGCCTCCTGCCGGAGGGTTCGGATTCCCGAAGACCCTTATTGTCCAGTGGGCTTCAGCGCAGGGGCTCCGGCGTGCCAGGCCCTTCGGTGGACAGAGTGTTCCAGCCTAGGGGCTCCAGCGCGCGGCATTCTCCAGTGGCCAGAGCGGTCCAACCCAGAGGGTTCGACAGCCCTCGCGCCTGCCCAAAGCTCCTCGCTTCGGCAGTGAGACCAAACATCGGCTTTTCCTATACAGAAAATTTACCTCTCCTGGCTTGATAGCCAGATGCTTGTTGAGCCAAATCCTTTGCAATGGAATTGGCCTCTCTTGACACATGATAAATTTTGAAGTCATCAAAAGTAGCAACTATGTCTAGGCATTTATCCAAGTAACTATTTAGCAAGCCATTAAGACATTGAGCACTCTTAGCTAATTGTTGCACTATTAAAAGAGAATCACCATGCACATGAACATGTTTAACACCCATGGATTCCAACAATTCAAGTCCTAGCAATAAAGCCTCATATTCAACTTGGTTATTAGTAGAGGGAAATTCTAAATGAGCCGAGGTTTCAAAATGCATTCCACTAGGTGATATGAGAACCACTCCAATATCTATGTGGTGATCAACTATGAAGTTAGCAACAATTTGGCCTTTCATAGCTCTTAGGGGTTCATAGGCCAAATCATACTCAATCAAAGCGTAAGCCCACTTCCTGATTCTTCCACTTAGAATCGGCTTTTGCAACATGTGTTTTATAACATCGGTTTGGCAAACGACAACACATGTAGTAGGGAGAAGATAGTGACGTAATTTGGTACATGCGTAGTAAAAGTGATAGACATAAGCGCTCCACAAACGTGTACCTAGTTTTGGTGTCCAGTAGGCGGCACCTCAAGAACGTGATGATGTACTCTTTTCCCTCCACCTCTTGGGTTAGCACAGCCCCAATCACGCTATCTTCAGCGGCAATGTATAGCCAAAACGGGATCTCGACTTTTGGTGCCCTCACCACAGGTGGCGACGATAAGCACTCTTTAATCTTTTCAAAGGTGCTTTGTTGACTTGCCCCACAAGTGAACTCGACTTCATCCTTTAACCGGAGTATGGGGATAAAGGCATCGATCTTGCTAGACAAGTTAGATATAAAGTAGCGCAAATAATTCATCTTGCCTAGCAGCTTCTGCACACCTTTCTTGCATGTCGGCGCTACAAAGTTTCTAATTTTCTCAAGCCTCTTAGGATCAATTTCTATACCTCTTTCGTGAATCATGAATCCTAAGAACTTGCCTACCGACACGCCAAAAGCACATTTGAGCGGGTTCATTTTTAGGCCATACTGTCGCATCCTGTCAAAAGCAACTTTCAAATCGGCTAAATTGTTCCCCATAGCGTTTGATTTGACTACGACATCATCTATGTAAACTTCTAACATAACTCCTAGCAAGTCATGAAAGATCAGGTTCATAGGACGCTGATATGTAGCGCCAACATTCTTTAAACCAAAAGTCATAACGACCCACTCGAATAAACTGACAAAACCGGGGCATCGAAAGGCTGTCTTGCAGATATCCTCTTCGTCCATAAAGATTTGATTATAACTAGCATTGCCATCAAGAAAACTTAGTACCTTGTGTCCCGAAGCATCGTTGATTAGCATGTCGGCTATCGGTATGGGATACTCGTCCTTTGGAGTGGCCTTGTTTAGATCCCTAAAATCAATACAAACTCGTATTTTGCCGCTCCCCTTTTTCTCTACAGGCATAATGTTGGCGACCCATTCGGCTTACCTACATGACCTAATAAACTCAGCTTTGAGTAGTCGCTCCACTTCTTCCTTAACTCGGTCATAGACGGCCGAATTAAAGCGACGAGGAGGCTATTTATAAGGCCTAAATCCGGATTTGATAGGCAGCCGATGCTCCACAAGCTCGCGGCTTAATCCAGGCATCTCGCTATACTCCCAAGAGAAACAATCGATGTACGACCAAAGCAACTTTATTACTTCAGCCTTTTCATCAGGCTATAAATGTTGGTTTACAAAAGTCGGCCTTGGGATGTTACCATCGCCTATGTCAATTTCTTTTAAACGATCGGTTGACGCAAAACCTTGTCCTATTTTCTCTACTTTGCTAAAGTCTTCGATGGCCTCGGCAATACCGTTTTTAGCATACCGATATTGCTCTACACGAGACTTTAGCCAATCTAGATTACTCTTGCTAGACATGACTACTAATTTAGAAACAGTCGTGCTACACCAGCCAGCTTTACAGACACTGGTACGAAATGTCCTCTGGACACACTAACAAAATTGTAATCCAAAAGATCTCTACCTGATAGACATTCTAATTTGTTGTGGATGGCGTCAATGGACACATCGACCAATGCTACCTAGGCCAAAGTATATGCGGGTATGACTTCTACCTCATCACCATCCCACTGAATTAGACACTGGTGCAAAGTAGAAGGAATGCAGTAGTTCGCGTGAATCCAGACATGCCTGAGCAACACACTATAGTTACCTTGCACGTCGACGATGAAGAAAGCCGTTGGCAATGTCTTGTTGCCCACTATTAACTCCATGGAGAGCATGCCTTTGGCCTTGGAACTCTCGCTGTTGAAGTTGTTGAGCATCAAGTTGGTTTTCTTTAGATCCTCCTCGTCCCTGCCAAGTTTCTTCAATAGCGAGTAAGGCATTAGGTTAACAGTGGCACCATCGTCAACAAGCATCCGGGAGATCGGCTTCCCATTAATGTGACTCCTGACGTAGAGAGGCTTTAGATGGCGAACCGAGTCCTTGGGTTTTTCAAAAATAGCATTGCGTGGGCCGTGGTTCAACTGAGCGACCTCGGCCTCGTCCTGCGGTAGGGTGAACTCAGTGGGCAACTGTGAGCCGAACCCATTACCCGGAGGGGGGTTTAGCTAGGTTGATGGTACCTTGGACCATATCAGCGAGGGGTATTGCCAGGATGGAGGTATGCTCGTCTAGTGCGGGCCGAAGCCTCCCGCTGGAGGGTTCGTCTAGAGCGGAGCTGGGTCCGGCCATTGGGGTCTGAACTCGATCTGTGTGGAGCTCAGCCACTGGGGTTCGAGGCCACAATTCGGAGGGTTCGGCGATTGGGGTCCGAAGCCACCATAGGGGATGTTAGTCCACCGTGGTTCGAAGTCACCATGCGGAGGACTCGACCACTATGGTCCAAAGCCACCCTCCGACTGCCTTGGCCCCTTCGGCTGACTTAGCCTTTTGGTGCGAGGGCTTGTTTCCTTAGGTTTTCTTTGGTGTTTGTTTAACACCATTTGATACGTTACCTTTGGCTTCTTG
Organism: Zizania palustris; assembly: GCA_019279435.1. NCBI lineage: Eukaryota > Viridiplantae > Streptophyta > Magnoliopsida > Poales > Poaceae > Zizania > Zizania palustris. The sequence continues at coordinate 38,736,372 of JAAALK010000286.1, forward strand.
CGAGTCCTAGCCGAAGGAGATGCGTTGACATTACGCTTCGACACTCCTACCTCAGGGTTCTTAGGCATGAGTGTGCGTGTGCGTGATTCTGCAATAACGACTACTTTCCCCTTAGTCAACTCGCCCTGCTCTGGCCGAATCAACACTCTTTTTTCATCGAGATCGACGGTGTTGACGGGAAAGGGGTCTTTATCCATCTTCATCTTTAGACTATGGTCTATCTTCAATCGTCCTTCCTCTATGGCCGATTGAACTGTCGACAAAAAACATTGTAGTCATTAGTATAATGCGAATGCGAATCATGCCACTTACAGTATGGGTGTTTCTTTAGCTCGTCGGTAGATGGAATGATTTGGCCTTTAGGCAACCTGAGAAGCTGGTTCTTCAAGAGGAAATCAAATATCTTATCACACTTAGTTATATCAAATGAGTACTTGATCTCGCTAGGCCGATTCTTGGTGGGAGATGGCCGTAACTCGGAGCAAGTAATAGGCTTACTCTTAGCATTCCAAACCCATTCGGCCGCGTACATGTCGGCCAAATATTCCTCCTCCTCCGACTCTTCCTCGTTGGAGTGTTCCATGACGTGGACTTCAGCCCTAGTCTTGTTAAACATCTTAATAAACTTTTTATCTTTAGCTCGGCCTTCCTAGATCAGAGCCTGTTGCAAGACTTGGCAAACCTCTAAAAAGTGCTGGTTGTCTAGTCTCTCCTTAATCTCAGAACGCAACCCACTGAAAGCTAGATCCGCCAGATCCCTTTCTGAAATATTAAGACTACAACATCGATTTCTAGTATCTCAAAAATGCTTGATATGCTCAGAGATGATCTCGCTAGATTTATGTCTAACTGATGTCAAGTGTGAAAGCCTAAGTTCTTTTTCACCCGTGTAAAAGTAGTCGTGGAATTTTTGTTCTAATTCAGCCCACGTTTGGATAGAATTCAGTAGGAGCGCCAAAAACCAAGTGAAAGCGGTGCCGAATAGTGAGAGAGAAAATAGTCTAAGCTTCAGAGCATTCGACCCACTAGCTTCTCCACACTATGCTAGAAATTGGCTAAAATGCTCTAGTGTGGTTTTGTTACCCTCACCGTCGAACTTGGTGAATTCAAGTACTTTATAGCCATGAGGGTAAGGTATTGTATCGAAATGATTGGGGTACGGTTTCCGGTAAACCCTACCTCAATGAGGAGCCATGTTGAAGATCATGGGCCTCATGGCTCTAGAAATGATGAGTGATTGTCAACGGAAGTCAAAAATGAAGAGAGAGAGGAGATGAAGAGGAGTCAAGACCTATCGTGTCTTAGGCTGCGTGTGACTCATGTACATGGGCGGCGAGCGACTGCCGGGTAGAGGAGCTACAGAGTCGAGTTGGCCCAATCTGGGTACATGGGCTAGGACTGATAGGGGATCCTCTGGTCTATTGATTGGGTTTGACACAGGTAAACGGGCGGCGAGCGATTGTCGGGCTAAGGGAGCCACGGAATTGGGCTGGCCCAATCCGGGTACCCGGTGCAAAGATAGAAGACACTTTGTCAGTTTCGGCGTAAAACCGACGCAACTATCTAGACCGCCCATTAGAGATCAGACGGTCCTGAAGCGAAGCTGTAGCTGCTACGAAAGCTCTGCATCACGACAAGTTACCTTTAGATATGATTTTACTATTTTTCCTTTTAGGCCCACAGTTTGTGTTAGTCGAGTATGTAAAAATCCTAAGGGCATTTTGGTCTTTTCTAGTTTATTTCGGCGTCTATAAAAAACCCTAAGGGTATATTGGGATTTTCCTAATTTATTGGGCTGCCTATAAATAGGGCCCCCAATCCCCTAGGGTTTCCCAACTCAACCACTTTCAAATCAGAGTTCACTTTTCTACTTTACCAATTTCTAGAAATCTTTGTTCATCGTTGAGACTATTCATGGCATTTTCTCTGATCGAGTGATCTCTACACACGGTTTCCTCTAGCTGGTGTTCTTTGAGTATTGTAGTTGCTGGGTGGCGCGAGCAGCACTTGGCAGCGGAGCAGGCGCTACCGACCAGAGCAGAGCACTCAAGCGGAGGGGTCGGTGCGTGGTCACTCGACACGGAGTTGCGATTGTCAGCGTGTGTAGCTCGGTCAGAGGAAGCGGCAGCAGACTCGGCAGCGATGGGAATCCTAGGCACGTGATGTGTCGATGCACTTAAACCGGCTGTCTAGGAGTAGGAGCTGATTCAAGGGTAGAACTGTTGGGAGCCCTCTAGGCAATTTTCTCCTCTTTTGTAAACTTTGTGTAATTTTATTTGCCTTGTAATTTAGAACCTTGAATATATCTTCTTTATTTCATTTTCAACTTTGAATTCTTTCAGTGGCATACGATGCTCCTTCATCGGTCGTCCGAAGGTGGTATTGTCAGCGTCGACTGATCCATGTGTTAGCCCTATATATTCCACTTGACAACTTCCCTTAAGTTCTTCTCGTCTCGTATGCTTCATGACCTTCTAGAGGCGATACCTTTGCATTGGCTGTCTCGAGGTGGTTCCATAGGCTTTTATACATAGAAACCTTTAGGCTCCGTCCGAACGATCATCAGTTTTTACTTCATTGTTTCTTGTCCGACCTCTTATCACGCCCTAGGCTTTGCCTTGGTCTTCGTCAAAGTAGTCATGTTGCACTTTGGTCTAAGGGCGATGCATTTGCATCGGCCGTCTCAAGGTGATGTCATCAGCATCGGCTGTTTGGGCTTTGTCCGAACGGTCAATAATCTTTTTTCAGTGTACCTATTTCGGCCTTTTCCCAAGTCTTCTTGAAGCAATCTTTTAATTCACTCTTCTTTCGTTGGAGGCCTCCTGCTTCCTACGGCATTGTATTTTATAGGACGAGTATAGGAAGTTCTTCGGTGATGGACTTGATAACATCATCTTCCACTTCAAGAAAATTACCATCCCAGTCTTCTCCTGATAAACAGACGAGCCCTTCTATTTCCCATACCGATAAATCGACTATAGATATGTTGACCGACTTGTCGGCGGGGACTATTTCCACCTGATCGCTGACCCACTGTATGGATGCAACATTTTTCATGTATACAATCACGTCCCAATAACAAGATGTAGGATCCTTTCCCCTCTATCATGGAGAATGTGGTTGGTATTGTCTTGCTTCCAACTATTAGCTCTGTGTTTAGTGCTCCCAGTGTGTCTGGCGAGTTGTCGCCGAAATCCCTCAATACCATGTTAGTCCTGATGAGATCTTCCTGCGTATTTCCAAGATTGTAGAAGGTGGCATAAGGCATCAAATTGATAGTCGCCCCCTCGTCTATCATCATCTTGGACATCGACTTCTGATTAACCAACCCCTTGATGTAGAGATGTATTAGGTGCCGATGCTCAAGGTCTTCCGGCTTATCAAAGATTGTTGGCTGGCGAGCCAACATCAACTACGCCATCATATAAGCATGATCCTCGTCATCTTCACGTGCCACCTGTGATGCGCACGAGTGCCTGATCTTCCGTCAGAGGGAGTAAACTCGATTGTTCGAGGACTCAACGTTGACGATCCGACTTCCAATCAGCACGGAGCCGAACCCCGCAATCACTACACCACGGCTCTGTTGGTTATCAACCACGTACGAACATGATTGAACTCACCAAGAAGGCTTATCCCTGCATGCGAATCAAGAACACAAGCAAGAACAAGGAAACACAATCTCACAAACAGATGAAAGATCGATTTCTCGAGGGGGGTTCCACAATCTGACGAACAATAGAGTTCAATCTGCAAGGTAGTTCGAAACTAAGAAAAAACCAACCCTAATACAAGAAGCTATTGCACCACAATCTCCTTCTTGCTATTCTCAATACTCTCTTTTTCACATTGCATAATTTCAGTGGGAGTCATAGGAAGCAAAGCAATTTTCTTTCCCTTGTGCATAAGTATATATTTATTACTCCTACCACGACGTGTAGTATCCGTATCAAATTCCCACGGCCTACCCAATAAAAGTGAACATGCTTGCATGGGTACAACATCAAAATCAACAAAGTCATGGTACGTACCAATGAAAAAGTGCACTCTCGCAGAGTGTGTTACCTTGACCTTACCACTATTGTTGAACCATTGAATGTAGTATGGATGAGGATGTGGATGTGTGGTCAATACAAGCTTATTAACCAAATCTAAGCTCACCAAATTGTTGCTGCTCCCTCCATCAATTATGACACGAACACGACGATCATTGACAATGAGGAACATTTGAAATAAGTTATTGAGAAACCAAGGGTTGGTTTCAGTGTTTGTGATGAGTGATTGACAGGCTCTTTACCTCTGTTAGAAGGGGTACCTCCGAAGGGGGTTCGGAGGTTGGACCTTCGGACGTGGTACCTCCGGAGGGTGTTCGGAGGTGGTTTCACCGAAGGGTGTTCGGTGTTTGGTTGCTGCAGCTGTTGCAGCGGAGTGTGCTCATCGGAGGGGTCCGACAGTACACGATGACTGGGTTCGTACCGAAGGCTTCGGTACTTTGGGCGGTACACCGAAGTGTGTACCGGAGGTTGCTAACCCGGAGAGGTCTCCGGAGTACTGGATACACTTGTCTGCTTATCTGTGGTGCGCAGGGACTTCGGAGGCAACAGACAAGGTTCGTAGCAGGTGAACCTGGGTCAAGCGGGAGGCTTGATGCCAGGGGAGTGGGGAGCTCCGTCACGGTGGCTGCGAAGGGGTCCGGGTCGGTCCTCGGGTCGAGGCGTGCCAGGTGAGGGCTGAGAGTGCGGAGCGTGGCCCCGGCTGAAGGTACTCCGAGACAAAGTCCTCGAAGGTGAGGCACTTCGAAGGTACTCCGAATGGAGTGACTTCGGAGTTGGTGGATCAAGTCCTCTGCGGAGGCAAGGTGTTCGAAGTGTGCTCTGGAGGGAGACATTCGAAGGTGCCCGACGAAGGTCTCAGAAGTCGAGGCGCATCGAAGGCATGGTCCGGGTGAGGCTCGTCGAGGAGTGTGCTCGGGGAGAGACACTGCGACGAAGTGCTCATGGAATGCTTCGTGTGGAGGCCTTGGACGAAGGAGGGACTTCGAAGGGTGGTACTCCGAAGGTGGGGCTTCGGAGGGAGGAAGGCTTCGGAGCAAGGCTAGCTCCAGAGCGAGGTTGTCTTGTGGTACTTCGGCCTGCATGGCTTCGGTACACGGACTGACGGAGTTCGAGCTCGGAGTAGCTGCGAAGCCGTGGTGGTCCACTCCGGAGGTTTTGGTGCGAAGGCCCAAGGGCTTTGACGGCTTCGGCTCAAAACCGTCACTGTATCGGAGGCTATCTTCGGCGAAGTGAAGGCCACCAGGCTCAAGGCTTCTCGCCGAAGCTACCGCACCCTCGCGTGCGAAGGGAGGCTCCAGAAGGTCAAAGACTGCAAAGGCTGACACTGTCTGCTCTACAAAAAGCTAACGCTGTCCCCTCTGCAAAACTGACAGAGAAGCCTCCAGAATAAAGTTGGACTACCTTTTGTACCCCTCTGTTCTGTAGAAACAAAACCAATGTAAACCCTAGGGGTAAAGTAGTCATTTCCTTTGGGTGAACTGTGGGCTATAAATATGGGGGCTCGGTAGGTAACATTTAACACTTTGAGCATTTACTGTTGAGCTCCTGTAGCCACACACTTCGTTGTATTTCATCCAGAGAGTTCATTTTCTGTGTTCCTTGTTCAAGCGGCGAAGCCCTGCTTCTGTGTGCTTTTTGCTTGAGCTCGCTTTACATACCTCGCTAGTTGTAGTGCGCCGAAGCCTATCTAGGCGAAGGGTGTTTGTGCGAAGTGTGTTTTTCAGTGTGCTGTCGCTCTGTGTAACAAGAGGCAAGACATCGCTGCTTACTAGCGAAGCCCTGATCGAAGCCCGTTTTGCTTCTTGTGTCGAAGCCCTTAGCAAAGTCCGCTTGTGTGTGTTTAGACCTTTGTGTACGAAGCCCAGCACCAGTTGCTGCTGCCAAGTACTTGGTCGAAGTCCTCAGTGGGGTATCCACTCTTGCGAAGGGTGAAGTGCGAAGCCTGCTCGAAGCACCCTGTGTGGTGAGCCTGCACTGACTTAGCAGAGTAGATTTTCGAGGGTTGTAAGTGGAGCGAAGTCTTCTTGGCTTCGAACTTTTGCTCCTACGAAGCCTGTGTTCGGAGCTGTCGAAGTACCTCCGAACCAGACCTTCGAAGGTAGTGTTCGAAGCCTGTTCCACAGAAGACAGAACCAAAACCGAAGGCTAGTTTTTAGCCCGAAATTTTAAAAGCTCCCATTCACCCCCCCTCTGGTTGCCATTTCCGGTCCATCAATTGGTATCAGAGCGGGTTAAGATCACCAGTTGACCTTAACCGGTTTTGTGATCTTTTGGCGACATGGATAGAGGCAGTAAAATTCCTCTGTTCGATGGGACAGATTTTGCATACTGGAAGGTGCGCATGGAGGCTTACTTGTTAAGCCAAGGAAATGCAATTTGGGAGATTGTGGACTCACAATACTCCATCCCTGAGACTCGCACCTCTCAAACAGAGAAGGATCAGTATAATGCCAACTCCAAGGCAAGAAATATACTGTTCATTGGTTTGAGCCGGAGTGAGTTTGATAGGGTGCAACACTTTAGAACTGCTAGGGAAATTTGGACCACTCTCACTATTTTTCATGAGGGCTCTACTCAGATCAAGGCCAGGCACCAAAGCACATACAATCAACAGTATCAACTGTTTGTGCAGGCACCTGGCGAATCTATAGATGCCATATTTTCACGCTTTGATGCTATAGTGAGTAACTTGCGATCCAACGGGATGCTTGCTTACAATGATCATGACAGGGCTATCAAGCTTCTCTATGCTCTTGACCGTAGCATATGGGAAGTGAAGATATCCAGCATTGAGGAGTCCGCAGGCTATGACACATTGACCTGTGATGAACTCTTTAGCAAGCTGAAGTCCACAGAGATTGTCAAGGCATCTCTTGCTGTGCACAGAAGCTCTTTGCCACAGCCATTGGCATTGGTTTCTAGCACTAGCCGTGGCACCACTGCAGAACCAAGCACATCTGGTACTTGTGTTCTTGCAGATGGTTTTGCTTTGTCCTCCCTGGTCTCCGTCACAAAGGAGTAGGTGGACACTCTAGATGATGATGAGCTTGCTCTCATTACCCGGAGGTTCACCCGTTTTCATCATGAGAGACGGGATCAGAGGAGAAGTGGTTTTAGTGGTTGCTATGAATGTGGCGACACTTCTCACATCAAGGCCAATTTCCCTAAGCTCAAGAAGAGAGATGAGAGTGAGCGCCCCAAATACCACAAAAAGGAGAGGAAGCCTTTTGTGAAGGGCAAGCGCGGCAAGATGGCTAAGAAAGTAGCCAAAGCTGCTTCTAGAGCATTTGTTGCTGCTCTCAGCGACATCGACACGTCCTCAACTGAGGAGTCGAGCTCTGAGGAGGAAGAGTCCCCACGGAAGGAGGACAAGAAGGACAAGAAGGGACGAGACTTCACCGGCCTTTGCTTCATGGCCGACAGCGATCACAGCGGCGATGAGCTTGACTCATCTGAGGTAACTCTATCATCTGACCAGCTATTGATTAAATTAGATGAGCTGAATGAAGTAGTTCTTGGTCAGGATAGATTACTTGTGCAAGCCGCTAGAGAAAGAAAAGACCTTAGACTTAGGCTAGAAACTGTTTCTACTGAATATGCCATGCTTAAGTCTAAGTTTAATGATGCTGAATGTGAATCTTGCTCTGTTGTCATGGGTGAGCTTGCTCAGTTGCGTTCTGTTCATGCTCAAACTCTTTCTGAGCTTGAGACTGCACAGAAGCAGCTTTTGGAGGTGGATTCTAGACCTCATGATATTATTGATTGCATGAACTGCTCTTTATTACGCGAAAGCATTAATTTACGTGATAAACATGTTCATGATCTAGAGGCTAGATTGGAGAGAGCCGGTAGTTCTAAGGATGTGCAACCTGTTTGTGACACTTGCATCACCCTTAAGGGCCAGCTAGGCACTGTTAGAGAGCGAGCTGAGAACCTCATGACTGAAAATGAATACCTTCTTTCTGTGGTTAATAAATGCACTGAGGGAAAGGGTAGGATGGATTTGCTCTTGGCCAAGACCAAGTTGTGCGCTGACAGAGCAGGGGTAGCTCTAGGTTTGGGTTTTGAGAGGATACCTTCAAACAGTAAGACCAAAACTGTTTTTACCTCTCCCACTACCCTAGAGAAAGAGAGAGCTCTGTTAGACACCCCACCAGCCAAAAAGCCTACCCATCCACCAAAGAAAACCACACCTCCTGCCAAGAAAAATCCTCCCAAGAAAACCACTCAGAGAAAACCTAAGGAGCCTGTGAGAGTTGCTCCTGTGGCCCATGAGAGTGCCCCCAGGAGAGTTTTTCATTGTTCCTACTATCAGCGGGCGGGTCATTTGATTGGGTTCTATTTTCGTCGCACCAAGGATGAGCGACGCGCTCAGGCGATGAGTTACCAGGACATGCATTACCCATCTTTAGGTATGCATGAGTCTGAGTTCTACTCTCGTCCTGTTTTCGAGGCTCCTCGTGCTTCTCGGAGAGGTTTTGCTCCTCGAGGTGTTCACCATGTTCCATATGGTGTTAGACCTCGGGCGAGTAGCTTTGTACCTCGTCAGAGTAGGAGACCTCGACATGTTGTTCGATCACAGCATGTTGGTAGACCTCGCACCTTGCATCATTTCGATTTTCCTGTGCGTAGACCATCTACTTTTACTGCGCCTACTACTCGTGTCACTCAGTGCTGGATGCCGCGTCATTATTTCACTCACCCCAGCACTGAGCGATCGAGATATGCTTATCATGTGTAGGCGACAGATCGAGGCTTGGAGGGCACGTGGATCATGGACTCCGGTTGTTCGCGCCACATGACCGGAGATGCAGCATGGTTCTCCAGCCTCACCACAACCAAGCAAAGGGAACATATCACCTTCGGAAACAATCGAAGGAGTAGAGTGAAAGGTAAAGGTGTGGTAAGAATTAACTCGAATTTCACTCTCAAAGATGTTGCTTTGGTTGAAAACCTGGGATACAATTTGCTGTCTGTATCTCAGTTGCTTGATGAGGGCTTCAAAGTGCGATTCCATCTCGATACTTCGCATGTGCTCAATTCTGATGGCGTTGTGGTGTGTAAGATCTTTAGAGTTGGGAGAGTTTTTGGAGCTGATTTTTCAGAGTCATCTGGTTCTTCTCACTGCCTTGTTGCACATTCGACTTCTGAGCTTTGGAAGTGGCATAGGAGACTAGGGCATATGAGCTTTGAGTTGCTCGCTCGTCTGAGCGCCCTAGGTCTGATCCGAGGATTGCCCAAGCTCAAGTTTGAGAAGAATTTAGTTTGCGCTCCGTGTCGGCATGGTAAAATGATCGCCGCTTCGCATTCGCCAGTCACCACTGTGATGACTGAACAACCCGGGGAACTTCTCCACATGGACACTGTAGGTCCTTCTCGGGTTAGTTCTTTAGGCGGCAAGTGGTATGTATTAGTCATTGTCGACGATTTCTCTCGCTACTCTTGGGTCTTCTTTCTTGCCAGCAAGGATGAAGTGTTTTCACACTTTCGGAGCTTGGCTTTGAGACTTTTTACTGAACTCCCTGGTGCATTGAAATTCATTCGAAGTGATAATGGCACTGAGTTCAAAAATAGTCTCTTTGTTGACTTTTGCATGGAGCATGGCATAGAACATCAATTCTCTGCTCCGCGGGTTCCTCAACAGAACGGTGTTGTTGAGAGGAAGAACCACACTTTGGTTGAGATGGCTAGGACGATGCTTGATGAGCATAGGACTCCTAGAAAATTCTGGGCTGAGGCCATGAACACTGCATGTTACATCTCAAACCGTATTTTCTTGCGCTCAATTTTAAATTTGACATCTTATGAGCTGCGTTTTGGGAGACAGCCCAAGGTTACTCATCTTCGAGTTTTTGGCTGTCGCTGCTTTATCCTAAAACGTGGTAACTTGGATAAATTTGAGTCGCGATCTTCTGACGGGATCTTTTTGGGTTACACAACACATGGTCATTTTTATCGTGTTTATAACTTGGAAACTAACACTGTCATCGAGTCATGTGATGTGATTTTTGATGAATCAACCCCCTCTGTTAGTTCTGCATTTGAACAGGCAAATGAACACGACATGGAACAGACCATCTTCGAAGAAGAAGATCCCGGAGAATTCGAGGATAAACCCCTACTACCCTCGACATCAACCCCCGAAGCCGACCCCGCTTCAACCACTTCGGCACGAGGTCCCGAAGCGACTACCTCAACATCGGTCATCTTGGACCACTCCAACGCACAAGTTGAGGGGGAGACTGCATCCCGCCGCGAGGCTCCACATCATATTCAAAGGATGCATCCTCCCGAGCAGATCATTGGTGAGCTTGATCAAAGGGTAACACGTTCTCATGCCCATTTCACTAATGCTACTTTTGTTGCTTCTTTCGAGCCTCTAGATGTTAGTCATGCACTTTCTGATTCTAGTTGGATCAATGCCATGCATGAGGAACTTGAAAATTTTGAGAGAAACCAAGTCTGGACTTTAGTTGATCCTCCACCAAATGTTCACTTCATTGGAACAAAATGGATTTTCAAAAACAAATAAGGGGAGGATGGGACTATAATTAGAAACAAGGCTAGACTTGTAGCTCAGGGCTTTTCTCAACTAGAAGGGATTGATTTTACTGAAACTTTTGCACCTGTTGCTCGCCTTGAGGCCATTAGGATTTTGCTTGCCTTTGTGACATCCCGGGGATTCAAACTCTATCAAATGGATGTCAAAAGTGCTTTTCTTAATGGCTTCGTAGGTGAAGATGTTTATGTAAAACAACCCCCTGGTTTTGAAAACCCCAAGTACCCACATAAAGTCCTTAAACTTCGTAAGGCTCTTTATGGACTCAAGCAGGCCCCTCGGGCTTGATATGATAGACTTAAGTCTTTTCTGCTTGAGCGAGGGTATTTGATGGGCTCTGTTGATAAAACACTGTTTACTCTCAAGCATGGCAAAGATTTCCTCCTAGTGCAGATTTATGTGGATGATATCATCTTTGGTGGCTCTTCTCATGCTTTGGTTGCCGAGTTTGCAGATACCATGAGCAGGGAGTTTGAAATGTCAATGATGGGTGAACTCACCTTTTTCCTTGGTTTACAAATCAAGCAAAGCAAACAAGGTACTTTTGTCCACCAGACAAAGTACACCAAGGACCTGCTCAAGAAGTTCGACATGACCAATGCGAAGCCTCTCGCCACTCCAATGGCTACATCTGTAGCATTGGACCCTGACGAAGATGGAGAAGCCGTAGATCAGAAGGAGTTCCGGAGCATGATCGGCTCCCTTCTCTACTTAACTGCTACGAGGCCTGACATACACTTCGCTGTGTGTCTGTGCGCTCGTTTTCAGGCTTCACCACGAGCTTCGCACCACCAAGCGGTTAAGCGCATCTTAAGGTATCTCAAACATACCCTTGAATTTGGCATATGGTATTCAGCATCGTCATCTTTATGTCTTCGAGGTTATTCCGATGCGGATTTTGTTGGGTGTAGGATTGATAGGAAGAGTGCCTCTGGTACTTGTCATTTTCTGGGTACTTCTCTGGTTTGCTGGTCTTCCCACAAACAGTCTAGTGTTGCACAATCGACGGCTGAGGCCGAATATGTTGCTGCAGCTAGCTGTTGCTCTCAGATTTTGTGGATGGTTTCCACTTTGCGGGATTTCGGGTTAGATTATAAGAGTGTTCCACTTTTCTGTGATAACACTAGCGCTATTTGTATTGCAAACAACCCGGTTCAGCACTCCAGAACCAAACACATTGATGTGCGGTATCATTTTCTCAGAGATCACAATGAGAAGGGTGATATTGAACTTCAATATGTTGATACCCAACACCAGCTTGCCGACATTTTTACAAAACCCCTCAATGCTTCTCGATTTGCCTACTTGCGTGGGGAACTTGGTATTTGTCACCCTTACGGCATTTTGTGAGGGAGAACAGTTTTAGATGGATGTGCATTTGCTAATTGTGTTGAAATTGCATTTACATCTTTTGCACTTATATGCCTGATTATAATCCATGACATCATGACAACTCAGCTCTTTTTAATTTATCTGAAACATTCATGTGCATGATGTTTTCTTTTCAAAATCAAATCGTGCTCACTGCTTAGTCTTGAATCTAGCATGTTTAGGCAGGACTGCTTTAGCTATCTTTTATCTGCTTGATAGCAAGACACTGTTCATTGGATGCTAAAAATTGCAACTTGAAAATTTGTTCTACATTCTCATGGATATTCATAAAGTGCCCAACAATTGGTTCACTTAGTTAAAATAAAAAAAACTCCATGATTTACATGCTTTAAATGCAAAGATCCAGGTGGGTTTGTTTGTCGCACTACTCTATCCTAGACCGCTTACCATTGCACTTTGGTCTGAACTAGGATAGTGTAGTGTATGCCAAAATCTTTGCCTTAAGCTTCTTATGGCTTTCATGCCTAGGCTTGGCCGGATTGGAAAGTATAAGGTGGACAAACAAATAACCCCTGGCACTAAGAAAAGAACAACAAAATTCATTGCTCATCAAGTTTGCTTTTCCTGCTCCATTTGAACTGGACTTGTCTGTCTAAGAGTAGAATTTGACTAGCTTTGCGCAGTCCCCTGCTCTTACTTGTCTAGTTTCCTTGACTAAGTGGTGATGCTTTCTATTTCAAAAATGATCAAATCACATGCTTCATCATTTTTTTTAGAGAATGTTAATTTGAGCTGAGCACATGATCATTGGTATTATTGTTGGCATATTTTTGCTTCATATGTCTTTGCAATTCTGCTCATTTCGAAGCTTTGCATCTTTTACATGCTCCTTGATGCTTGCATTGCCAAAGGGGGAGAAATTCCTCAAGGGGGAGAGACTTGCCTTGTTCTCTGCCGCAAGGGGTATAATTTCCAAAGGGGGAGAAAATTTGACATAAAGGCTCTTTGTTGCGAAAGGGGGGAAAACTTAACTCAGGGGGAGTTTTTATTGCCGAAGGGGCTTTTACTCTTTTGAAAATAGGGGAGGAAAATTCTTTTGTCAAGTGACATGATTTGGCTCTTTTCTGAGTTTTTATGGTCACTTGTGTGCTGAAATTTTTCACATTTTCTTGATCTTAAAGTTGGTTGTCAATGCACTCATCAAGGGGGAGATTGAGAAACCAAGGGTTGGTTTCAGTGTTTGTGATGAGTGATTGACAGGCCCTTTACCTCTGTTAGAAGGGGTACCTCCGAAGGGGGTTCGGAGGTTGGACCTTCGGAGGTGGTACCTTCGGAGGGTGTTCGGAGGAGGTTTCACCGAAGGGTGTTCGGTGTTTGGTTGCTGCAGCTGTTGCAGCGGAGTGTGCTCGTCGGAGGGGTCCGACAGTACACGATGACTGGGTTCGTACCGAAGGCTTCGGTACTTTGGGCGGTACACCGGAGTGTGTACCGGAGGTTGCTAACCCGGAGAGGTCTCCGGAGTACTGGATACACTTGTCTGCTTATCTGTGGTGCACAGGGACTTCGGAGGCGACGGACAAGGTTCGTAGCAGGTGAACCTGGGTCAAGCGGGAGGCTTGATGCCAGGGGAGCGGGGAGCTCCGTCACGGTGGATGCAAAGGGGTCCGGGTCGGTCCTCGGGTCGAGGCGTGCCAGGTGAGGGCTGAGAGTGCGGAGCGTGGCCCCGGCTGAAGGTACTCTGAGACAAAGTCCTCGGAGGTGAGGCACTTCGAAGGTACTCCGAATGGAGTGACTTCGGAGTTGGTGGATCAAGTCCTCTGCGGAGGCAAGGTGTTCGAAGTGTGCTCCGGAGGGAGACATTCGAAGGTGCCCGACGAAGGTCTCAGAAGTCGAGGCGCATCGAAGGCATGGTCCGGGTGAGGCTCGTCGAGGAGTGTGCTCGGGGAGAGACACTGCGATGAAGTGCTCATGGAATGCTTCGTGTGGAGGCCTTGGACGAAGGAGGGACTTCGAAGGGTGGTACTCCGAAGGTGGGGCTTCGGAGGGAGGAAGGCTTCGGAGCAAGGCTAGCTCCGGAGTGAGGTTGTCTTGTGGTACTTCGGCCTGCATGGCTTCGGTACACGGACTGATGGAGTTCGAGCTGGGAGTAGCTGCGAAGCTGTGGTGGTCCACTCCGGAGGTGTTGGTGCGAAGGCCCAAGGGCTTTGACGGCTTCGGCTCAAAACCGTCACTGTATCGGAGGCTATCTTCGGCGAAGCGAAGGCCACCAGGCTCAAGGCTTCTCGCCGAAGCTACCGCACCCTCGCGTGCGAAGGGAGGCTCAAGAAGGTCAAAGACTGCAAAGGCTGACACTGACTGCTCTGCAAAAAGCTGACGCTGTCCCCTCTGCAAAACTGACAGAGAAGCCTCCAGAATAAAGTTGGACTACCTTTTGTACCCCTCTGTTCTGTAGAGACAAAACCAATGTAAACCCTAGGGGTAAAGTAGTCATTTCCTTTGGGTGAACTATGGGGCTATAAATATGGGGGCTCGGTAGGTAACATTTAACACTTTGAGCATTTACTGTTGAGCTCCTGTAGCCACACACTTCGTTGTATTTCATCCAGAGAGTTCATTTTCTGTGTTCCTTGTTCAAGCGGCGAAGCCCTGCTTCTGTGTGCTTTTTGCTTGAGCTCGCTTTACATACCTCGCTAGTTGTAGTGCGCCGAAGCCTGTCTAGGTGAAGGGTGTTTGTGCGAAGTGTGTTTTTCAGTGTGCTGTCGCTCTGTGTAACAAGAGGCAAGACATCGCTGCTTACTAGCGAAGCCCTGATCGAAGCCCGTTTTGCTTCTTGTGTCGAAGCCCTTAGCGAAGTCCGCTTGTGTGCGTTTAGACCTTTGTGTACGAAGCCCAGCACCAGTTGCTGCTGCCAAGTACTTGGTCGAAGTCCTCAGTGGGGTATCCACTCTTGCGAAGGGTGAAGTGCGAAGCCTGCTCGAAGCACCCTGTGTGGTGAGCCTGCACTGACTTAGCAGAGTAGATTTTCGAGGGTTGTAAGTGGAGCGAAGTCTTCTTGGCTTCGAACTTTTGCTCCTACGAAGCCTGTGTTCGGAGCTGTCGAAGTACCTCCGAACCAGACCTTCGAAGGTAGTGTTCGAAGCCTGTTCCACAGAAGATAGAACCAAAACCGAAGGCTAGTTTTTAGCCCGAAATTTTAAAAGCTCCCATTCACCCCCCCTCTGGTCGCCGTTTCCGGTCCATCAGTTATGTCATTGCAGTGTGTCCGTTTGCTCCACTTGAGTGTTTAAAACACGTTGTACAATCAACGCCTGATACTTCTCAGTGGCGGCAGTACCTAAAATCTCCTCGCTGTCACTTTCAGTCTCCTCATCGTCACCTACATTGTTAGTACCACCATCATCAATATCACTAGCACTAACATACCCACCATCCTCAGTAGCAATGAATGTACGTCTCTGTCTTGGTAAATCTCTGATGAAATGGCTCTTCCCTTTGCAATTGTGGCAAATGACTCCACTGGTTCGACCTGTAGAAGCAACCGATGAGGAACTATTTTCTGGTATGGCTGCTTTACTCTTATCCTCTGGTAGTAGTTATTTAACTTCCATCGGCTTTTCGAAAAGCCGACGGAAGATAATATAGCTGACGAAAACTTTCTGTTTTCTTGTAGTGTAGGTATGAAGCGGGCAGCAGACCATGCATGAGAAGGTAGTGTTGATTTTCCCGTTGTAGGTGCCGCTCTTGTGTCAGTGAAGTTTCTCTTCGACTTCGGTTGTCGTCCCTACAATTCTCTTTCTGCCTTCATAGAAAGGATTAACAATCTATTGAGAGAATTATATTCCTTATAATCAACTATGTACTGTATTTCTCTTCTTAAACCACCAAAAGTCTAGCCATTTTACCATCCTCATCCTCAACTACCTCACAACGCAACATTCCTATTTGCAGTTCTTGGTAGTACTCCTCTGTAGATTTATTTCCCTGGTTTAAACGCTGTAATTTTTGACGCAAATCACGTTTATAAGTAGTGGGGACAAATCTACCACACATAGCTCTCTTTAGCCCATCCCATGTGTCAGGTGCAAAGCCTACATTTGATAGCTAATTCCACCAAATAATAGCAAAATCGGTAAACTCACTAGTGGCTTGTCTAACTCTATGAATTTCTAGAACAAGATGAGAGTTAAATTTTTGTTCTACTGTCATCTCCCAATTCAGATATGTCTCAGCATCATAAGAGCTAGAAAAAGGTGGTATGCTAAACTTAACCTTAGCAAATGAATTATCAGCACGAGGGTTGTTTTCATTATTACCTCCCATACCTTGGCGACGTGGATTTCATTGACGGAGAGTAGGGTCTCGAGTAAGGGGGTGGATGTAGGACCGAAAGTAGCGACTAGAGGAGGGGTGAATGGGCGCCTAAAAAATTCTTTCGAATCAATGGCCTACTCCCAACACCCAACGCACCTCAAAAAACTAAGCAGCAGAGTGTGAACAGAAAGCCTAAGTCTAAGAGTATCTAGCCTAGAAACAACAGGTGTCAAAATCAGAGAAACACCAATACAGTGCTAATAGGCAGATAAACAAAATATTCAAGACATGGCAGATAAAAACTTCTCAGTAAAATAATCTAAGTACGCATGGAATGGGATGAAAAGTTACTGTTCAAAATCTGTCTCCTGTTCGAAACTTGACGAAGCCTGCTTCGCTGTGTCGAAGCCTGCTTCACAGTGTCGAAGCCTGCTTCACTGTGTCGAAGTCGAGCGAAGGTTGTCGTTGACGTGCCGAAGGTTTGTTTGGTCTAGCCTAGTTCGAGTGTGGCAGAGAGCGAAGTATGCTTCGAAGCGAAGTATGAGAGTATCGAAGCTTGCTTCAAACAGTGTACTTCGAAGCCTAGACTTCGAACAGAAAGGTTCGAACAAGCTCACAGAAAAGCAACCTCCGAAAGAGAAGCGAAGCCCGACACACGGCAGGAAAACCAAATCGAAGCCTACACTCTACCTTCGGAGCTAGCAAGATCGAAGAAAGATTGCTGAAGTGATGACCTTCGACACACACAGATCAACTTCGAAAGGAAGTCTGCAGGTGTTGTCACTCAAGAAATCGAATGCCACAAACACACTTTGAATGACAAGCTTTGAACTCACAAATTGAGACCTTCGAAAAGACCACAACGGAAACACCTCAGAGAGCATACTCCGAACGAAGTCTACTAAAAAGACATGCTTCGAAGCTCACTTTGAAGCTTGTCAAAGTATTGACTACTGCTCGAGTCGGAGTATACCTTCACAAGAACTATCGAAGTATGCTAAGTTCGAAGCTAGGTTCATAGTTCTAAATCAGAGCCGAAAAACTCTAGCAAAAGCCTTCGAAGTAATCCGATCGAAGCCTGCCTCACGGAGCTGAGGGACTTCGAACAGTGAAGGGGGCTTCGCCAGAAACAGCCAGAAAGTGACAAGGTCCTGTCTACTCGATCAAAAAGGCTACACATGAAAAGCAAGTCTAGAAGAACTAGCACACTGTTTCCGTAGAGAGTAGGTACTACTTGTTGCTACAGGAACCAGCAAGTAGTACTAGTCCTCAGTTCGTAGAACCCGAAGCAAACAGAGAGATTTGAACACTCAGGAATAATATATTTCGCACGCAAAACGATGTAGATTCAAACACAGAAACATGCTGCGCACAGAACGACAGAGATCAAATCTCTCAAATAAACAACATTCATGAAGACAGAGCTAGCAGGAAGAAAAATTCAAGAATGTAACCTGGCGGCGCACGCAGGAACAGGAGAATAAGCAGGGAATAAAAGTGACCCAATGGATTAAAAAAGTGAATTATGGAAGGGTGACCTAATCCTAGGGATTGGGGCCCTATTTATAGGCTGCCCAATACTAGGAATATTCCACCAGCCCCTTAGGGTTTTTTACAGACGCTGAAATAAAGGAAAAGACTAAACTGCCCTTAGGATTTTTTACAAACTCGACTGACTGACTGACTGACTTATCTGGAAGCAGAGCTTTCGTAGCGACTACGACTTCTCTTCTGGACAGTCCGATACAAGATCAGCGGTCGTCAGTTTTGCGCCGAAACCGACAAAGCTTCCACCGACTTTGCACCAGGTACCCGGATTGGGCCGGCCCGATTCCGCAGCTCTCTCAGCCCGGCAATCGGTCACCGCCCGTGTACCTGAGTCAATCCTGGTCAACAGCCCAGTGGGTCTTCTGCTGCTACTAGCCCATGTACCCAGATTGGGCCAGCCCGACTTCGCAGCTCTCTCAGCCCGACAGTCACTCGCTGCCCGTGTACCTGAGTCACACGCGGCCCATGAAGCAGTAGATCTCCTCTCTTCTTCTGTCCTCTTTGACTATCGTTGACAATGACTCATCACATCTGGAGCCATGAGACCCACACTATTCAGCATGGCTCCTCAATCTCCCCCTTGATGAGTGCATTGTCAACACTTCACTTCTTCAGCTCTTCAGTACCTGCGAACAACTGTGGAAACACGAAAACAAAGCACAAGAAAACAAAGAAGAAGAAAATAAAGAAAAAGTTTAACCCTAATGACCAAAAGCCAAACAAAAGCAAGAAGCGGTCATTATGGTTAACCAAAGGTAAAAGCTCAAAATGAGTGCGATCTCAGAAACATCAACAAGGATATCAAAAGAGTAAGGACAAGCGAGACAAAAACTCCCCCCTGAAACAAATCCCAGAGAAAGCCAAAACTCCCCCTCGAACTCTTATCCCAAAATTTCTCCCCCTTGTTGACAAGTGAACTCATCAAGCACTCAAAAAGACACGGACTCCACTTGAAACGCAACTCCCCATCAAAATATGCAATGAATGCAACTGGGGTGCAGGTGGAGTGTAAAAAGCCTGCTTCTCATATATGATTGACAGCAATTACAACATCTAACAGATATAGCAAAAGATATACTGTCTACGACACATGGCATGATCAGTGCAACAAATGATATCTAAAGAAAGTCATTAGCACGCATTTTCAATTTTTGCAAGCAAAAGCATCACCAAATTTTCCAGTTGACAAGTAAGGTAAAGCATGAGATGCAAAAGCTAACTGATATCTACCAAGATAAGCATTGTCCAAAACAAAGTGCTTCAACAAACTTGTTATCATTTCAAGTTTCAGGCTTTTTCTTTTTCCTTTTTCATTTATGCCAGGGGTTATTTGCATGTCAAACCTTATGCTGACCGACCAAGTCAAGCCTAGGCCAGATCTGCATCAGAAGCTTAAGACATTGGTCTTGGCATACACTACATTGTCCTAGTTCATACCAAAGTGCTATGGTACGCAGTCCAGAACAATGCAATGCGACAAAACAAACCCACCTGGATCTTTTCAAGTTATGCATAAAAAGGCATGGAATTTTCATTTTCTTGATTTTTCATCATTTTTATAGCACATTTCCATGTTTTAAAACAGAAAGATGTCCAAGTTGCATGTTTTGCATCTAAGTCAGGAATTAGCTACAAGGCATGTAACAGATAGCAAGAACATTCAGCCTACGCATGCTAGTTACCAGAAGCAATGGTGATCATGTTTTCAAGTTTAAAGCATAAAAGCCATGCATATGACAGATATCAGACATATCAAGTGAACTGAACCAAAGCATGATCATTGACAAGTATTCAAAAGCAGGTACCAGGTAGAATAAGTAAAGCAGATCAATCATATAACAGAAGCTAGCCCAAAAGTGTGATATGTGAATATGCAAGATATGAATACACACAAAAAGACTCAAGAAAAGAGTAAAGAAGAAGGAAAACTGACTCAAAATATCCTAAAAAGGATACACAACACCCAAATCCCCTCGTAGACGCTCAAACATAGACTGATCTAGGGGTTTGGTGAAAATGTCAGCCAACTGATGATGGGTATCAACATGAACAAGGTCAATGACACCTTTCTCATATTGATCCCGCAGAAAGTGAAAACACACATCAATGTGTTTGGTTTTTGAATGGAGACAGGGGTTTTTCCTTACACTAATAGCACTGGTGCTGTCGCAAAACAATGGAACCCTGGTAGGAAAGAACAACCCAAAATCTCGCAATGTGGAAATCATCCAAACTAACTGTGAGCAGCAGCTAGCAGCAGCTACATACTCAGCCTTAGTGGTCGAAAGAGCAACTCCAGATTGCTTTCGAGAAGACCAAGAAACAAGAGACGAACCAAGAAACTGGCAAGTACCGGAAGTCGACTTGCGATCCAACCAGCACCCACCAAAGTCGACGTCCGAAAAGCCAGATAAATCAAGAGATGATGATGCTGAATAGTAAAGATCGAGATCAGGCGCATAAGTGAGATACCTGAAGATGCGCTTGACAGCCTGCCGATGAGACGCACGTGGTGAAGACTGGAAACACGCGCAAAGTCCCACAGCGAACTATATGTCCGGTCTTGTCGCCGTCAAGTACAACAGCGACCCGATCATCCCTCGAAACTCTCTCTCATTGACCTTTACACCGCTCTTGTCCTTGTCTCGGCCCCTAGATGTTCCCATTGGGGTCATCTGAGGCTTCAACTCTCCACCAAAGTCGAAATTCTTCAGCATGTCTCGGGTATACTTACCTTGGTGGATGAATGTGTCGTCCTTAGTCTGCTTGATCTGGAGCCCTAAGAAATACTTCAGCTCACCCATGAGGCTCATCTCAAACTCGCTGTGCATCTGCTCAGAAAACTTGGACACAAGAGAATTAGTAGTACTACCAAAAATAATATCGTCCACGTAAATCTGAGCAACTAAGAAATCTGAAGCAACTCTGAGCAAAAAGAGAGTCTTATCCACAGAACCCATCACAAAGTCCTTCCCCAACAAAAATTGCTTTAACCGGTCATACCAAGCCCTGGGGGCTTGCTTCAACCCGTATAAAGCTTTTTGCAACTTAAAAACATGTCGAGGAAACTTAGGGTTCTCAAAACCGGGGGACTGCCTAACATACACTTCCTCCTCTATATACCCGTTCAGAAAAGCACTCTTGACGTCCATTTGAAAAAGCTTAAAACCCTTCAAAACGGCAAAAGCTAAAAGAATGCGAATGGACTCAAGACGGGCAACAGGGGCGAAAGTTTCTTCAAAATCAATACCTTCCTTCTGGCAAAAACCCTGGGCAACTAGTCGAGCTTTGTTGCGCACCACAACCCCATCTTCACCTTGCTTGTTCTTGAACACCCATTTGGTTCCAATGGGGTTGCATCCTGGTGGCGGCTCAACTATTGTCCAAACCCGATTACGGACAAAATTCTCAAGCTCTTCTTGCATAGCATTAATCCAATTAGAATCAGAAAGAGCATGAGAAACATCTCTGGGCTCAAAAGATGCAACAAAAGCAGATTCAGTAAACACAGCAAGAGAGGTACCAGATGAACGCAAAGTTCTTTCAGTCAAATCACCGATAATGAGCTCCGAGGGGTGATCACGCTGAACTGCTCGGGTTCCCTAGTGATCTGAAGTCACCTCACCGGAGTCAGCAGCTGGCACCTCTGGACTCAACTGAGGGGGCTCGATCGAAGTGGAAGAAGTGATCAGAGGTCCACCCTCGTCCTCAGTCGAAGTCTCAGAAGGTGTGGGCTCTGCAGGAGGTGCAGAAGGCCCACCCTCATCAACAGCTGGAGTATCCTCATCTTCCTCGAAGATGGACTCTCCGAGCTCATCATCACCCGAAAGCTCAAAAGAAGGAGTCAAAGAAGGCAAGGACTCATCAAACAAAACTTCACAAGTCTCGACAAGCTGCTGGGAGTCTAGGTTCCAAACTCGGAAGCCTCGAGAATGCAAAGTGTAACCAAGAAAAACACCATCCCAACAACGAGACTCAAACTTGTCCAAATGCCCTCCCTTCTTGAGCACAAAGCACTTGCAGCCAAACGCTCGCAAGTGGCTCACCTTGGGCTGTCTGCCAAACCGCAACTCGTATGAAGTCTTACCAAGGTAAGCTCTAAGAAAAATGCGGTTGGCCAGATAGCAAGCCGTGTTCATGGCTTCAGCCCAAAAACTCCTAGGAGTCCTGTGCTCATCGAGCATCGTCCTGGCCATCTCGACTAGCGTGCGGTTCTTTCGTTCCACAACGCCGTTCTGTGGGGGAGTGTAAGGAGCAAAAAACTAATGGTCAAGACCCTGATCACTACAGAAGCTGACGAACTGAGAGTTCTTGAACTCAGAGCCGTTGTCGGAGTGAATTGCTCGCATCCGACCATTGTTCTCATTCTTCAGCTTCAAAATCAGGTCATGAACAAACTGAAAAGTTTCATCCTTAGACTCCAAAAAGAAAACCCACGAGAATCGAGAAAAGTCGTCAACAATCACAAGCGCGTACCATTTCCCACCGACTAAGCGTACCCGAGCTAGACCTATAGTGTCCAAATGTAACAGCTCGCCCGGATACGAAGTCATCACCTGAGTCACAGGTGAGTGAGAAGCGGCAACCATTTTCCCATGACGACAGGGATGACAAACTAGATCTTTCTCCATTTTAAGCTTGGGCAATCCTCGGATGAGGTCCATAGAGCTTAACCTGACTAGCAGATCAAAACTCAAATGACCTAACCTCCTATGCCACTTCTAGAGCTCATAAGAAGATCCATCTATCAAACAGCGAGAAGGGCCAAAAGAATTAGAGAAGTCAATTCGAAAAACTTTACCAAATGGTAAGATCTGGCAAATCAAAGACCCTCTAGAATCAAACACTGAAGAATACCCCTTCTTAAAACGCACCTCCAAACCATCCTCAAGAAGTTGCGAAACAGAAATCAAATTAAAGTTCAAATTTTTAACCAAGGCAACATTCTTCAAAGAGAAATGGTCTGAAATGTGAATTGAACCGATGCCACTAACCTTCCCTTGACCACTGTTCCCGAAAGTGATGTACTCTTTGGAGCTCGTGGGAGTGAGACTGGAGAACCATCTGCGATGTCCCGTCATGTGGCGGGAGCATCCTGAGTCCATGATCCAAACGTCCTCCAGTCCCCGATCCTGCACAATCAGTGGTCGTAAGGGGGAGCAAATGGTCCGGCACCAGGTTTAGCAAAAGAGCTAAACCAATGTTGAGCCATCTGCTCAAAAGACGGAAAGCAAAAATCATTAGAAGAGTTTGTACCAAAGCGCGGCTCAAAGTGCGGTCCTCGGTTCTGCCTAAAACCTCGGCCACGAGGTCCAGGACCGTAGCCAAAACGGTCTGGAGCTCTGCCAGAACCACCAACTGGAGCACGGGCATGAAAGCCGTCTCCTCTACCACCACCTACACGACACGGCCTGGCCTCCATCCTCTCCCCACGTCTAGGAACACGCAGTCTACCACCCTGCTGGTAGAACTGCTCCTGACCATCATGAGCTCTCTCTGCTCTCTCAACCCGCTTCCTCCTGAAGCAAAACTCCGCAAGATGCCCGTCTCTCTAACAATACTCACAATGATAGGTGGGCTTCTTGGGATGTGGTTGAGGCTTGAGGTTCTTGGGCTTAGTGGTGTTGGGTGTCATCTTCTTGTGTTGAGAGGGTCCAGGAAGAGAGTCAAGAGAAGTGTGGAGGTGTTTGGGATTTGGAACCTAGATGGGCTTCTTGGGTGGAGCTTTGGGCTGTTCATTGATCACTCCATCCTTGGGCTAACTAGCCAGGGAAGACTCAGTGGAGTGAGTCTTGGGGTATCTCTGATCAGGAGTCATTTTACTCCACTCCACTGCCCGGCTAATGGCACTCTCAAAGTCAGCCTTGGTGTAGGTGTAACCTACCCCAAACCCATCCTGCCTCTTGAACTGCTGGATCATCATGCCGAGATGTGGCTCTCTGGCACTGATCCAACTCAGGATAGAACGGAGGTAAAAGTTCTCATTCTGAGAATCAGCTAGCTCCTCTCTCAAGGAAGCTAGAACCTCCACCTGAGACAAGTAGGTCTCACACTCACTCTCTACTTGGACAGACTTTTCGGCTTTCAGCTTGATCAATTCCATTCTAAGAGACAAACAGTTCTCACAGATAGTGGGTGGAACTGACAGTGTCTCAAGCTCTAGCCTAGTCTGCGCTAGCTCAGCTCTCACTCTCTCCAAATCCCCCAAATGCTCATCGCCCTTGGCTTTCATCTCAGCTAAGACAGCTAGATGAGATGGGCAATCAACACAGGGTGTGACGACAGTGGCTTGAGCATCTTTCAGCTCCAGCTGAGCGCTTTCAAGCTCAGTGGCCAGAGCGTCCCTCTCATCAACCCTTTCTTTGTACCTGGACTTCAGAGTCGACAGGTCACACAGAAGCACCTCACACTTCGGGCACTCACTGCTATCACCCAAGCAGGGGGAAGAAGATAGACTTTCAATTCTGCCGTTGGCCACGGCAAGCTCACTCTCTAACTCATCTATCCTCTTCTTAGCTCCCCTAAGCAGTTTTTCCCGATACTTTAACTCCTGACGATTTCTTTCAAGTAAATCAACGATTTCGCGTTCATAAGATGATACCTTTTCGTTGTCATCGTCGCCGGAGTCATCGGAGGAGCTCTTCTCTTTCTTATCCCCAAGAGCCATTGAACAGAAGCTCTTGTGGGACCTTCGGCGCTGATGTGAGCGGTTCTTCGGTCTATCCCCGAAAGCCATGAAGCAAAGGCCCACCGGATCGTCCTTGTCCTTCCCCTTCCTGATGACGATCTCTTCATCGCTTGAGCTCGGTGAAGAGGAAGAAGACGTGGACCGCTTGGAGTAGTTCTTCTCCATCTCGGCGAAGAAGGCCTTGTCGCGCTTCTTGTTCTCAGGCTGGTAATCCTTTAGGGACTTTCTGAAGAACCTTGTTTTTGGCTTGCCCTTGTTGAAGGAGGAGCTGTCGTGCTTGCCGGAGTCGTGGAAGCCACCACCGGTGCCCTTCTTGTGTCCATTGCACTTGGGGCAGTCGGCGATGAAGTGTCCTGGGTCACCACACTCAAAGCACCCGGATTTTGTGCCGTGTCTTTTGAACATTCTCTTGTCATAAACACGACGCACCTGGTTGTTAAAAAGACACAAATCATCATCTCCCAAAGACTCAAGCTGGTCCTCAGTGATAGACCTCAAAGAGAACCCAGCATAGCTCACAGAAGAAGGATCAACAGCAGGTGTAGCAAGGGCCAGGGACTTTGATCCAGAGCCAGTGAGATTTGATCTCAGCTGGATATCAACCTCAGTGGCCTTCAGCTTGCTAAATAACTCAGAAATGGTCAAGGTATCATAAGAAGTGCTCTCAACGATAGAGGATACCTTGATCTCCCAGATCTTTGGGTCCAAGGTATGGAGAACCTTGAGCGCCTGCTCGTGATCTGAGACTAACTGAGCACCCTCAGCCTTGTTGTCCTGAAGCTTGTTTATGATCGATTGAAAACGACCAAACAACGCTTCAACAGATTCACCTGGCTTTTGTGTGAAGTTCTCATATTCACGCCGGTAGGTCTGATAGAGCCGAGCCTTGACCTGGGCTGTCCCCTCATGGTGTGCCTTGAGGGTAGTCCAGATCTCTCTCGCAGTGGAGAGATGGCTCACACGCTCAAACTCAGTGGGACCTAGACCAGAAAACAGAATGTTCACAGCTTTACTATTGCTCAGATGCTGGGCAATGATACCAGGAGTACCATGCTCAGCAACTAGCAATATAACAAATGTATCGTGAACGCAAATGTCCTAGATGTCCGAGCCTTGGCTCATAAGATAGGCTCGCATGTGAGTCTTCCAATAGTTATAGCCATAAGCTTCCAAGGATGGGACCTTGCCAGGAGACGTCATGATCACTACTGGGGTTTAGAACCGGTTAAGGTATGGAAAAACCCTAACCAGGCTCTGATACCACTTGTAGGACCGAAAGTAGCGACCATAGGGGGGGTGAATGGGCGCCTAAAAAATTCTTTCGAATCAATGGCCTACTCCCAACACCCAACGCACCTCAAAAAACTAAGCAACAGAGTGTGAACAGAAAGCCTAAGTCTAAGAGTATCTAGCCTAGAAACAACAGGTGTCAAAATCAGAGAAACACCAATACAGTGCTAATAGGCAGATAAACAAAATATTCAAGACATGGCAGATCAAAACTTCTCATTAAAATAATCTAATTACACATGGAATGGGATGAGAAGTTAATGTTCAAAATCTGTCTCCTGTTCGAAACTTGACGAAGCCTGCTTCGCAGTGTCGAAGCCTGCTTCGCTGTGTCGAAGTCGAGCGAAGGTTGTCATTGACGTGCTGAAGGTTTGTTTGGTCTAGCCTAGTTCGAGTGTGGCAGAGAGCGAAGTATGCTTCGAAGCGAAGTATGAGTGTATCAAAGCTTGCTTCGAACAGTGTACTTCGAAGCCTATGCTTCGATCAGAAAGGTTCGAACAAGCTCATAGAAAAGCAACCTCCGAAAGAGAAGCGAAGCCCGACACACGGCAGAAAAACCAAATCGAAGCCTACACTCTACCTTCGGAGCTAGCAAGATCGAAGAAAGATTGCTGAAGTGATGACCTTCGACACACACAGATCAACTTCGAAAGGAAGTCTACAGGTGTTGTCACTCAAGAAATCGAAGGCCACAAACACACTTCGAATGACAAGCTTTGAACTCACAAACTGAGACCTTTGAAAAGACCACAGCGGAAACACCTCAGAGAGCATACTCCGAACGAAGTCTACTAAAAAGACATGCTTCAAAGCTCACTTCGAAGCTTGTCAAAGTATTGACTACTGCTCGAGTCGGAGTATACCTTCGCAAGAACTGTCGAAGTATGCTAAGTTCGAAGCTAGTTCACAGTTCTAAATCGGAGCCGAAAAACTCTAGCAAAAGCCTTCGAAGTAATCCGATCGAAGCCTGCCTCACGGAGCTGAGGGACTTCGAACAGTGAAGGGGGCTTCGCCAGAAACAGCCAGAAAGTGACAAGGTCCTGTCTACTCGATCAAAAAGGCTACACAGGAAAAGCAAGTCTAGAAGAACTAGCACACTGTTTCCGCAGAGAGTAGGTACTACTTGTTGCTACAGGAACCAGCAAGTAGTACTAGTCCTCAGTTCGTAGAACCCGAAGCAAACAGAGAGATTTGAACACTCAGGAATAATATATTTCACACACAAAATGATGTAGATTCAAACACAGAAACATGCTGCGCACAGAACGACAGAGATCAAATCTCTCAAATAAAAAACATTCATGAAGACAGAGCTAGCAGGAAGAAAAACTCAAGAATGGAACCTGGCGGCGCATGCAGGAACAAGAGAATAAGCAGGGAATAAAAGTGACCCAATGGATTAAAAAAGTGAATTCTGGAAGGGTGACCTAACCCTAGGGATTGGGGCCCTATTTATAGGCTGCCCAATACTAGGAATATTCCACCAGCCCCTTAGGGTTTTTTACAGACGCTGAAATAAAGGAAAAGACTAAACTTCCCTTAGGATTTTTTACAGACTCGACTGACTTACTGTGGGCCTAGGGACAAAATAGAAAACTCCTATTTACAGATGACTTATCCGGAAGCTAAGCTTTCGTAGCGACCACGGCTTCTCTTCTAGACAGTCCGATAGAAGATCAGCGGTCGTCAGTTTTGCGTTGAAACCGACAAAGCATCCACTGACTTTGCACCAGGTACCTGGATTGGGCCGGCCCGATTCCGCATCTCTCTCAGCCCGGCAATCGCTCACCGCCCGTGTACCTGAGTCAATCCTGGTCAATAGCCCAGTGGGTCTTCTGCTGCTACTAGCCCATGTACCCGGATTGGGCCAGCCTGACTTCACAGCTCTGTCAGTCTGACAGTCACTCGCTGCCCATGTACCTGAGTCACACGCGGCCCATGAAGCAGCAGATCTCCTCTCTTCTTCTGTCCTCTTTGACTATCGTTGACAATGACTCATCACATCTAGAGCCATGAGGCCCACACTATTCAGCATGGCTCCTCAGTGGATATGCTCTTCTTGATTTATGCCATATGCATCAAGATCCTCAGCTCTATCATTAGGTGGCGCTTGCTGTGTCTCTATGTTCTCCATCCTGGTGACGAGGGTGGCAATGCTCCTCTCTATCCTCTCCAATTTGTTCTCATTGTCCTAGTTACTCTTAACGATGTTTGCATTGAGTTCTTGCAGCAACTTTCCAAGTTCGAACTTGGACACACATTCATCTCCATTGCCTTGGTGTGATCCTGCCATGGTTAGTGGAAATACAAAACACAAACAAGCTCACAGGTGCGTTAGTTTCCTATGAACTACTAGGATGTGGAGTCGCTCACACTCAAGCATTTCACCATGTTCTTGCAAGTTTCTTACCAATCCTACCAGGTGGCACAACCGGTTGGCTTGGGGATGATACCGTTGAAGTCATGAGTATAGCGATTGCCAACTGGTCACCGTTTTGATCAGAAGGAAGGTGGTGCTCAGAAGGCTGATCTTTGGTAGCAAAGATTAGCACAAATCGACAACAGTTAATAAAGCTCAATAATAATCCACAATACTTGTCTTCGTTGCTGGTCTAACTTGTGCTCCTAGAAATGAGAAGAGAAACCAACTCTAATAACAAGAACACCAAAAGCATCACATAGAAATATAGGTAACAATGCTGAACTTAAACTAGAACAACTTCCTCCTCTTATGCCTCACAGATTTTTTTCTTTTCTTTTTTTCCTCCTTTTTTTGGGTCTCTCCTTTTCCCCTTTTTACAGATTGCTCAAACAATAAGTACTCAATGAGGTACTCGAAAAGGAAGAAGTTATGTTGGCTGCAAACAAAAACCCCTCTAGAACTTTGTCTTCCCGGCAGAATTTTGCCCCCTTACCCCAATCGGAAGTGGCTTCACCACTCAAACGGAGTCCGTATGCAAAAGTTATGGCCGTTTTACCGAGGCAAGGTCGAACTGACCCCGACCCGACTTAGACTAGGGTTTAGGGTTGGATTCAGATATCCCGAGACTAAAAAAGGTTATGGCTTTGACTCGCGATCAAGAACATAACTCTAAACCAGGAACCCAACATAGACCATGGATCAAAACTCAGCAATACGACACCATGACGAAATTACAAAGGCTCAAAATAGTAGGACGATAAGGATAACTTGCCCTAGATTTGCGGCTTTTTCTGGAGTTCTGGGAGAAGGCGAAGAACAATCTAAGGGATACAGTGATACCTGATGGGCAACTTGTGCTCTAATACCACTTGAAGCGCACGGGTACCCGATCTTCCATCAGAGGGGGTAAACTCGATTGGTGCAGGACTCGACGTTGACGATCTGACTTCCGATCAGCACTGATCCGAACCCCGCAATCGCTACACCACGGCTCCGTTGGTTATCAACCACGCACGAATGCGATTGACCTCGCCAAGAAGGCTTATCCTTGCATGCGAATCGAGAACACAAGCAAGAACAAGGAAACACAATCTCACAAACAGATGAAAGATCGATTTCTCGAGTGGGGTTCCACAATCTGACGAAGGTCAGAGTTCAATCTGTAAGGCAGTTCAAAACTAAGCAAAACCCAACCCTAATTCATGACGGCTATAGAGTATTAATACCTAGGGTTTGTGTAAAGTCTTCCCTAATGTTGGGCTTAAGGCCCCAAACGGATATAAGGCCCAAAGTGGCCCAAAATGGTGACGCAACACCTTATGACTTCTTCGGACGACACAGAATGTTTCGTAATGAACAAGGACATGGAACTAGATTCATTGGAAATATATTTTTGTTATCATTCCAACGCCTTAAATAACGCCTCAATCCACCTCCGTATGAGAAAGTTATGCCCGTTTTAATGAAGGGTGTTCTACCGAAACCGAACCGAAATCGGAGTTTGAAGTGGAATCTGAATCGGATTGTTGCACCGCCTCTCCCTCTTGTGTTTGATCTAGAAGTGCTTCTCCCGAGTTCCTTAGAGTCAAAATATGTAACACCCCAAATTTTCAAAGAAATAAAAATATCATTTAATATATTTTTCTGAAATTGATTAATTTAGAAATACCTTTAATGCCCTTCTTAGATTATTTGAACTAGAACCTACGTGAAATGACCAAACCAGAGGCTAGAAAATGTTGTATATGATCCCAAGGCAAAAATATATTTTTGAGAATTTTTACAAATTTTTATCACCCTTGGAAGTAGCCCAAATATTTTAAATCAATTTCTGTGATTATTTTTATTCGGAAAAAGGATTTAAACAGTAACGGGCCTCCCTCCCTCAATATCCCTCAACCGGCCGGCCCAGCCCGCTCCCTTCCCACACCTCGGACTGACATCTGGGACCCGCTTGTCAGCGACCCCCTCTCCCTTCGCGCGCGTGCCCGACCGCCCGACCCCACCCGTCAGTCTTGCCCGTTGCCTCGCTCGCGCCTGCTGACCGGTGGCCCCCGTCTATCAGATCCGTCGTCTCCACGAGATCCACCCCCAAATCCCCCCCTCGCCGGCCGACGCCTTGATGCGCATCAGATCTGTTGCTCCCGACCCCCTCTCCCCAAATTGAGCCCGCCATTACACCGCCCGATCCCCGCCGACCGTTTCCCCTATTCAAATCTGGCCGATTCGCATCCAGGTTTGATGAATCCCTTGCAACCGAGCTCGCCGGCGTTTAAAACCGCGTTTACCTCGTTCTCCCCGGATTATGCCTCCCCTGCCCCTGCCGGTACCTCTATTTAACCCCCTGTCCTCCACCGCGTTCGACCCCCACGCTCTCGCAGTCTAGAACCGAACAGAACACCTGAGACGCTCGTTTTAGTGCCACACCGCCGCCCGCACTCCAGCCACCGTTCGCCGTCACCGGAGACCTCCTCCACCCTCGGAGACCGCACCCGTGTGATCCCCGACGTCACCCCAGCCTCGTCCACCCCTTCATCGCCAACGAACCCCGCCGGAACAC
Organism: Zizania palustris; assembly: GCA_019279435.1. Lineage (NCBI taxonomy): Eukaryota > Viridiplantae > Streptophyta > Magnoliopsida > Poales > Poaceae > Zizania > Zizania palustris. The sequence goes on from JAAALK010000286.1 coordinate 38,767,137, forward strand.
CGTCGCCAACGAGGACTCGAACACCTTCACCGCCCCCGCTCGTCATCGACCACACTGTGATGACTATTCTTTCCGCTAACAGTACCCTCGTAATCCTGGTAGTGTCCCCTCTCCATTTTAGCCCTTAGGACCCCCCGCCGTCGCTTGCCGTGGCCCCTGTCCCGCTCGCCGTCGCTGGAGAAGACGACCGGCACGGGTCGAGTACCCGTGTCGTGTCGGATTCAATCGCGACCGTGTGATCTGGATCTGACGGTGGCGATTAGATCCCTTGTGCGGTTTAATCGGATCCATTAGATCCCTTGTAAAATTCATATCTGGCGCATTTTAACTTCAAAAATTATCATTTCAATTCCAGAAAATTTATAAATTTATTCTCTACATGTTAATGCAATAAAAACAGTAGGTTTATATTGGGTATTTTATTTTTGTTTAATAATATATTCATATGCACTTTAGGATATATATTACAAAATGATTCATTTCAATTTTAGCAAAATTTATCTTTTGTCCTTTTCATGTTAGTATAATAAAACCACTAAGTTTACACTGAACCTCTTATTTTAAATTAGTTAGAAAATTTAAAATACAATGGTTTACATTATTATCCCTTTTAGAAAGAACATTACTTCATTAAAGTTCATTTTTAAATATTCATAAAATAAATTTCAGAAACTTAACCACTTTATTTTCTTTAGTTCAAACAAATCAAAACCTTTGTGCTTATTGTGTGATTTTGGAATGTTTATTGAGTGTTATGTTTATTATTTTTGTCGAAAAGACTACGACGCCGCCGAGGAGCCAGAATAGTTTCTCGCAGTTCCCCCGTCGCCTTTCACTGAAGAAGGCAAGTCACCAAACCAATCTTTTGAGCATATTGAACCCATGTTTTACTAAACTATCGCTAAAACACATAGGCTATACATGCATTAGTCAAATGAAGCCCTTACAATATATTTATTAGGATCCCCCGACCTTGATGTGCAACCCAAGCCATGCTATCTAGCCTAAACTCCATGTCACCATATTATTAATACTATTAGCTAGTGTCCAATGTATTGACACGATTGCTATAGGATTAAAAATGAGTCGTAGCAACTTGGTTCTACTATATTGTTGGGGGAAAATATTTCATCCTCAGAGCCATTGTGGTAACAGGACAAAGGCAGGTGATTGAATCAAAGGTTTCCAGCATATAACTCCGGAATCACTGTGGATCAAGTTCGAAGTATGGAGGCGAACTCTTGTTTGGAGTATATCTTCGAACTAGGACTCTTCCGAGAGTTTCCTTGCCAGCTAGGATGGAAGACTTATCTTCTTTCTCATTAGATTAGTCTTTTACCATTTTAGCCCTATTAAGGGTACCGAATAGTTTCCACTATGTCGGTTGTAATAGAGGGGTAAAAGGGTCTTTTCCTTAATGTTTGGGCCTATAAATACCCCCCATTTTACTCTGTAATGAGGACCGAATACAAGTTATTCAATATACATTTTTGAACTGTTTTAAGCTATTATCCTTTCGGAGGCTTGAAATAGTTTACTTCGCAAACACTTCGTTTGTTAGTTTCTAACCTTTAGAAACCTGTTAGCGTAATCTTTTACGCCAACAGTTGGCGTCGTCCGTGGGGAACCTAGTCCAAAAAACTTCGTTCTCTACCAAGTTCTCAAACCATGCATCCCAAGCGGAGTGCAGGTGGTAGTCCTATTCGGAGATCTCCTCGGACCTCCGGAGCAAGATCTTCAAACACAATTGAGATCGGAGGGCCTTCGATGTTTCCTCCACCTCAATCTCCGGAAGGGATTTCCCTTTCTCGAGCATACGGAGTTCCTCCCCCAACTTCGTCTATACTTCGGCCAGCCGGAGTCCCTCTTCCACCTCAAGTTCCACTTCGAACTGATGCGTACAGTTCTCAAGACCCGAAAGGTCCTTTCGGAGGAGATGAAGATGGTCTTGGTGATATGGCCACTCAAATGGTCAGTCTCCAAGCTGAAGTAGCAAGGTGGTGGCAAGAAGCCGCAGATAGGCTTCGTTCTCAGGCCACCCCAGTCATCCCCGAAGTGCCCGAAGACGACGAACTTCCTTATCCCGAAGCCCTGGAGAACGCTTCCTTCGACACCGAATCTCCGCTGCATCCTGAGTTGCAGAAAGTGCGCTTCGACCCTAAGTTCAAAACTTCGAAGCTTTGCAAATATTCCGGAGATGAAGATCCTGGAGAGTTCGCTCGCTCTTATGCATTAGCAAATGAAGCCAACAGGGGAGTGCGAGACACTATGGCCAAATATTTTCCCCTAGCTCTCGAAGGAGTGGCACTGCGGTGGTTCTGGTCTCTGAAGCCAGGATCAATCAGATCATGGGGGGAGTTGAGGAAGAAGTTCGTAAGCAACTTTCAGGGTACCTTTGTACCCCCAATGTCAACAGGAAGCCTTTTCCAGGTGAAGCAGCTCCCCGGAGAGACTTTAAGACAGTATTTCAAGCGCTTCGCTCATACGAAGTCACAAATTCGAGGGTTAACTACGTATTCTGTAGTTGACGCAGCTCGAGAGGGAGTTATTCATGCGGGCCTCCTTGATAAACTCCACAGGAAAAAGATATCTTCTGTTGCTCAGTTGATGTATTATTTCGAAGAATATGCAAGGTCAGAAGAGGGATGGCTTCGGAGAACTGCTGCAACTCCGTCGATACTGCAAGAAGTTAAGTTGGAAGTGAAAACTACAACACAGCCACAAGGGCCTAGCTTCGAAGCTCAACACGACAGGCGTCGGGGGCAAAAGCATTCTCGTTCAGAAGTTTTGAACATTGCACCCCCGCAGAAGTTTGCCCCAAGAGCTCCGCAGCCTTCAGGAAGCAAGACCAATGGCTGGAGGCCGCCAGGGAAACCGGCTGGCAAAGCCCAAGCCTTTTTCTGCTGTGTCCATGGTGAGAATCGGAGTCACGCGACTGATGCGTGCAAATCTATACTTGCTTTAAGAGGAGAATACTTGGAAAGAACTTCGGGTCGAGGCACTACTGACCGAGTTCTGACCGAAGTGCGTCCGGCGCCTGTTCAGGCTGTGGCACGAATAAAGAACTTCGACCCTACAAGACGGCCTCCGGTGGTCAATGTTATGCCACCTCCGAAGCAAGAAGAGGGACAAGATCGAGGGAAAAGAGTAGTCCTCCCCATCTCCGGAGGAGGGACCCTCGGAAGTATGTCGAAGAGGCAGAGAAGAGAATATGTTAGAGAAGTGGGCCATATTGGAACCTCTTCGTCTGCAGCTGCTATGCCCGAATGGTCCCATGTGCCGATATCTTTTTCTGCATATGATGCATCTGGTATTAAGTTTCCGCATGCAGACCCACTCGTCATCACTACCGACATAGCAGGGACTGAGGTCCGAAGAGTGCTAATCGACGGAGGGAGTTCGGCAGATATTATCTTTGTTCAAGCTTTTGATCAACTCTACATCTCCAGGAAGCATCTTCTCCCAGCAGCCCGTCCCTTGCAAGGTTTCGCAGGACCCCCTCTCAATGCCCTCGGCCAAATTGGCCTGGAGGTTACTTTTGGAGAGGGGCTACTGTCTAGGATGGAGGAAGTGATTTTCGATGTTGTAGATGCTCCATATGCATACAATGTCATCTTCGGAAGGGGCATGCTGAATCAATTCGGAGCTGTGGCGCACCATAATTACCTGTGTATGAAGATGCCCACACAGGCGGGAGTGCTCACTGTTTTCGGAGATCAGGCCATTGCGCGAAGAGCGGAGTATGGTCATGGCCCTCCTCTTGATCCGAGACACGTGAACAGCGTGCAAGATAACCCGGAGGATTTCCCTGCTCCCAATGAATCTTCGAAGAAGTCCTTCCCAAGGCCAAGCCCCGAAGGAGAGATTGCAACGAAGGTTATTGTCAAAGATGGCAAGGAATATTCATTTCAATTTGGCAAAGACTTGCCTCCAGAAGTCGCTACTTCGTTAGAGAAAGTAGTTGAGGAGAATTTAGATGTCTTTGCTTGGTCTGACGAAGACATCACCGGAGTCAGTCGGGATATTATTGAGCACATTTTACTTGTGAATCCGAAGGCTCGGCCTGTTCAACAAGGACTCCGGAAGTTGTCCACAGAGAGAGCTATCCTTGCCAAAGACGAAGTGGAAAAGCTGCTGAAGGCTGGGATCATCAAAGAAGTGGCTCATATGGAGTGGTTAGCCAACCCAGTCTTCGTTAGGAAGAAATCTTCAGGGAAGTGGCGCATGTGTATTGATTTTACATCTCTGAATAAAGCATGCCCCCGCGACCCCTACCCGATGCCCTGAATTGATCAATTGGTCGACTCTACTACCGGTTCAGAGTTATTAATCTTCCTCGACGCGTACTCTGGCTATCATCAAATCTGGCTAAAGCGCGAAGATGAAATCAAGGCAAGCTTCGTAACTCCTTCAGGAGTCTTTTGTTATGTAAGAATGCCCTTTTGGCTTAAGAAATGCCAGGGCTACTTTTTCGAGGTTGATTGCTAAGGCTCTAGGTCTTCAATTAGGTCGCAATGTAGAGGCCTATATGGATGATATTGTAATAAAGAGTGCTTTAAAGCACCAACATAGCCTAGACTTAGTAGAAACATTCAATAGCCTTCGGGCATGTGGGATCCGTCTTAACCCCGAAAAATGTATCTTTGGGGCGCAGGCTGGAAAATTGTTAGGGTATCTAGTTTCAAGCAGAGGGATCAAAGCTAGCCCCACTCAGATAACTGCGTTGCAAAGGATGGCTCCCCAGAGAATTTAAAGCAAGTGCAAAAAGCTGACTGGTCGTCTTGCAACACTTAGCAGGTTTTTTGCAAGGTCTGCGGAGAGAAGTTTGCCCATCTTTAAAGCATTGAAAGGGTCCGAAGATTTTGCATGGACACCGGAGTGTCAAAAGAGCTTCGAAGATATTAAGAATTGTCTCAGTAACCTTGCTACACTCACGGTGCCTATTGCAGACAAAACCCTACTCCTCTACCTTGCAGCTATTGGCTCTGCTGTCAGTGCAGTCCTTGTCAGAGAGGTTGATTTCAACGGAAAGTTGGTACATAACCTAGTTTATTTTGTGTCCGAAGCATTGTTTGGAGCAAAAAAAAGATATTCCGAGCTTGAGAAATTCACTTATGCTCTGATAATGGCTTCGAGGAAGCTAAGGCATTATTTCTTGGCACATAATGTAATTGTACCAACTTCATATCCTTTGGGAGATATGCTCCGAAGTAAGGATTCTATAGGAAGAATTGGGAAGTGGGCCGTAGAGTTAGCACCCTTTGGTATATCCTTTGTGGCAAGAACAACAATTAAGTCACAAGTGTTGGCGGACTTCGTGGCAGAATGGACTCCCCCTGCAGCATGGGCTCTGGAAAAGCCAAGTGAAGGGATTTGGACTATTTATTCCGATGGAGCTTTCCAAGCATCTGGAGCAGGTGTCAGAGCCGTGATAATTTCGCCTTCAGGGCAAAAGGCAATGTACTCCGCAAGACTCAACTTTATGTCTACCAATAATACAGCGGAGTATGAGGGAATTTTATTGGGACTTCGAAAGGCACGCGCTCTAGGGGCTACAAGAGTTGTTATTAAGACAGATTCTCAGATTGTAGCAGGGCACGTAGACAAGAGCTTTCAAGTTCGGCATCCATAGCTTGCAAAATACTTGGAAGAAATCCGTAAGATTGAAGCAGCATTTAAAGGGATTTCCATTCGGAGTATACCTAGAGCAGAAAATGTGCAAGCTGACATCTTAGCAAAAGTTGCAGCCGGAGCTATGGACATACCAGAAGAGGCTTTTTATGAAGAACTCAGTACACCTTTGGTACCACAAATCCCTGCTGCGGAAGTCCTTTGCATTCCAAGTACAAATTGGCGAAGTTCAATTATGGAATTGTTGCAAGGACAAGCAAATATGTCTGAAGGGCCACATCTTTCAAGGTTGAAACTCAGAATTCAGAGTTATCATATAATCAACGGTATTTTGTACAAGTCCGGAGTATGTTCCCCTTTGCTCCGATGTATATCTCAAGCCGAAGGTCAAGAAATTCTTCGAGAAATTCATGAAGCACTCTACGGTAGCCATTTAGCCCCACGAGCTTTGGCAGGAAAGACACTTCGCCAGGGGTTTTATTGGCATACAATAGTAGCTGATGCGGAGAGCTTAGTCCGCACTTGCCAAGGATGTCAGTGGATGGGACGAAGAAGTCATCGCCCACCAACAACTCTCCAAGTCATTGCTCCAGTATGGCCCATGGCCAGATGGGGCATGGATCTTATTGGTCCCTTCCCAATAGCAAAAGGAAATTTGAAGTTCGCAGTGGTAGCAATCGAATACTTTTCAAAGTGGGTCGAAGCGGAGCCCCTAACAGCTATCACTTCGAATAATGTCCAAAAATTTTCCTGGAAGAATATTATATGCTAGTTCGGAGTGCCTCGACAGCTGACAGTGGATAATGGAACACAGTTCGATGCAGAACCCTTCAGGAAATTCTGTGAAGACCTAGGCATCCAACTATGTTTTGCTGCAGTAAGACATCCTTAGTCTAATGGAGCTGTTGAAAGAGCCAATGGTAATATCTGTTCAGGGCTGAATCGAAGAATAGTGGGATTGGCAAAAGGATTGTGGACCGAAGAGCTCCCAAAGAAACTTTGGTCCATCCAGACAACTCAGACAAGATCTACCGGTTTCACTCCTTTCAGACTATTATTCGGAGATGAAGCTATGACACCAACGGAACTTAAAGGAGGATCCCTTCGCAGCACCGAACCGGAAACAGAAGCAGAAAGACAAACTTCACTTGATTTAATAGAAGAGACAAGACTTCGAGCTGTTGCAAATTTGTCAAAGTATCAGCAACAGACGAAGACTTGGTTCGACCCGAAGGTCAAGATTCATGAACTTAGGTCGGGTCATCTCATTTTGCGAAGTATTATAGCGCCAGGGAAATTAGGAAATAAGTGGGAAGGTCCATACATAATTGTTCGCTCAGGGCGTCCTGATTCTTTTAAGTTAGCTAATTTGGAAGGTGAAGAGTTAGCACATACATGGCATGCGGAGCACCTAAAGCGATATTTCGCGTAGGGGCTCCTTGTAATCATTTGTAAACACCTTCCGAATCAATAAAGCTTATGGTTCAGATAATGCCTACCCCCATAGACTTCCCACTTCTAGTGGACGCACTGGAATAGCGAAGTTGACCGGGAGGGAAGTGTCATTAATTTGAATCATATTTTTTGGACTTCGGACCACTGGTCCGAAGCTTCCGACGAGGTGGGAAATTCACTAAAAAAACGGATTCCAAGCCACCAGCTTGAAAGCATCCGTAAAAAGAGTCCAAGGAGACCAAATAATGCGGATTCCATGTTTCGGCTTGAAAGCATCCGTAAAAAGAGTCCAAGGAGACCACTGCGAATTCCAAACCACCGGTTTGATAGAATTCGCAAAAAGAGCCGAAGGAGGCCAAAACAAACAGAGTTTGAGCTCATGAGCTTTGAATATCTATGAAAAAAAGTCCAAAGTGACCAATCGTTTGGGACACTAAAGTGTCCGGAAAGTTGTCCAAAGTGATTTCTTTCAAAACGCAAGGTACTAAGTTACCAATCTTCAGACTCCAAGTAGTCGAAGACATTTTATAAGATTTTAATCAATCTTTAAATTGCTGAGGGGCCCCGAGCCCCCAAAATTGTACTCCTAAGTTTTTCTTTGCGCCTAACCATCTTTGAATATAGTTCGAAGTTGCTTACGCCCAAAGAGGGGCTGGGAAATAGGGAGACAATTTTAAATCAATATTTATTATTCGAACAAATTATGATTACATCATGAAAAATCGGTATCTATACCGAGAAGGAATCGAAGACCCCTTCGATCTCTAGAGCTAGGGTTGGAATGACTAGTTCCAGAGCCGGGAGTTCTAACAACTTTGCATTTAACTCTCCTACCTCCCTTCGAAGCTCTAAAGTATTTATGTTCTTGTTGAAGCTCGGCCCAAGTTCGGAGTTGTTCGGGGCTCCTTTCCCAGCTTCCAAGTTCTTCAAGCTTTTTACCCTGAGCTTCATCTTCATCTTCGGACCATGCAATGTCTTCGGAAGATGAAGTTTCCAAGTTAACTTCTTTTTCTTCCTCTTTAATATAAGATAGTATATCTTTGCTTACTTCGGGCGTAATTGCACCGGAGCTATCTCGAGGAACTAAAAATCGAGGTCGCTTGTGAAGTTTTAAAAGATCGAAGGTAGCCCATAGTAGGCGGAGTTCTTCATTAACGTTTAACACTTCGACATCATCCATATGAGGTGAAGCCTAAAAACATGACAAGCAAATTTTCATTCATAATATATGAAAAACATGATGCTTTACATAGTCTGGATCCTAAGGTAAATCTAGACCTGCGGGTTTGGCGGAGGCTGGCTGCTCGAAGCTTGCAACCGAGCTTGCTTTTGGCGTTGCCCTTCATCAATCCAAGCCTTGATCGCAGTGCGACCTTCGGCTCTCTACGAAGCTTGGAAGGCTTGCCAAGCAGCGGCCACGTCTTCGGAAGGATTGAGAAGCTAGTTTTCGTCGAAGGTAATGGGAGCCACCTCTGCATTCGGAGTTATCGTTATTCCCAGATCTTCGTAGTAGCGAAGTATGCCGATAGGAGCCACTTGTCTGGAGAGTTCTCCGTATCGAATGCCTACCATCTTCATCGTCTTCGCAGCTCCTTGGACCATTTTTAGCCACTGAAGCAAGGAGACATTGTCGTTTGAAGGAAGTGTCCCAGTAGTACCGAAGTACTCTAGGACACTTAGGAGTTGGTTCATGACCTCCACAGCTACCTTCTCCGATTTCAGCTTATCATCAAGTAAAGCGTCCTTAGCAGAAGTCAATTCTTCCACCACGCCGAAGAGCCTAGCTGCCTCCATAGCTAAAGAGTTTTTCTGGTTAAGTAGGTGGCTAGCCTCTTTTGCAGTTTTGGCCTTTTTCTCTCGGAGCTTGACAAGTTCAGACCCCGCCGTAGCATGCTCCACCCGCATATTTTCTATTTCCGCCCGAAGCACAATTTGTTCTGCTTCGAGCTCCTTATTTGCAGTCTCCAAGCTTTGCCTGGCCCTCCATTCTGCTGAGACCATGTTGTCTAAATGGGAAACTCGACCTTCGGAAATGTTAAGATTTCTCTAAAGAGTGGTGATTTCCTCTCGAATGCGAAGGCTTCCGTGTTCATTTGAAACGTTCGCAGCTCGGGCCAAGACTATTTGATGAAAAGAGAAAAAACCAAGGTGAGAAATTATTTGCATATAAGATTAATTTTGTTTTGCAGATACTTCATACCTGGTATGCTGCACGCTCCATAGCAGCGTTGAGCTCCGAACCCTCAGCCTCGCTCAAGATGGCTACCAAGTCTGTCTCCCCGACTTCGCGGCTAGCTCGATCCAAAGGCTCGAGCAAAGTCCGAAGTCCGGTTCTTCGCTCCAAGAAAGGAGATAGAAGAGGGAGCATAGACAAGGCCCTCTCGTCGTCTTCGTTCGGCGAGGGGCCGGAGCGCTAGGCCGTATCTTTTGGACCTTCGGGAGACCCCCCCCTCTGTAGATTGGCTTCCGTCTGTCGATTCAGACGGAGTTAATCTTGAGCTCGGAGCAGGGAGGGGGTCCACCTTGGCTTTACCTTTTCCAGGTCCCATTTGAGCGACTTCTGGAATTGGCTCCGGAGTAGTCGAAGTCCCAGGATTGGTATCTTCGAGAAGGCCCTCTTCCATAGGAGCAGATCCTGTTGAAGGAAAGGTATTATACATTGTATAATTTCGCAGGAAAAAGAACAAAAGAATTATGTGAAGTTTACCTCCGAAGTCTTGTCGACGGGTGAGCATCGGACTGCTTGGCGGGTCGAAGGCTACCCCAAAGTCTTCGTCGGAGTCAGAATTCACAGTTAAATCTTCGACTGTTGGAGCCTCTTCGGGAGCTGCCACCGTTGCTTCACCCGGAATCGAAGTTGATTCTACAGCAACTTCGACTCCACCTTCGTCCATAGGGGCTTCATCTCGTGATAAGTCTTCTTGAGCAACCGAAGTCCCAACTTGCCCAAGGTTGCCTTGAAGCTCTGGCACGCTCGCAACGTCGCCAATTCTTGCATCTGTTTGGGCTGCATCCTTGTCAATCAGGTCAACAAGCATTCTACCTTCATCCTCTGAGGAATCGGAGACCGAAGCTATTGGGCTTGGAGGTGCCACAGTTTTCGGCTTTCGGGCTACTTTCTTCGATGGAGTCTTGGTAGAGGTCGAGGCGCCAACTTCGGCCTTCCTTTTCTTAGGCCCTTGTTCCGAAGGCACCCAATCCAAAAGAGGAGGAGGAACAACTTCGAGTATCCCCCATGCTCGGTTGGACCGCTCCCAAGTACCTACCAACTTAATCCTCGATTCTTTCTCGACTGGAGTCGGGACTCCCAGAATTTTCTCCGAAGCCCGCACGATTTGCTCCGAAGTCATAGGAGCTAGAGAGGCTGAAAGATAAGTTGATGTTGGTTATTTCTTCAAATAAATATATATGAAAAATGTTGTTTTCGAAGTTACCTGCAGGGCTCGAGCTCGAAGAGATCTTGCGGAGGCCGCCCTCCGGATCTTCCTCGAAAGTGATTGGCCAGTTGGCCATCAGAGGGGGGATCTGAAGTTTGATGAACTCCTCATCCAGATCCCGCATGCTGAGACGATGGCTGATGCGTTGAAGTAGGCTAAGGCGAGCTTCAAACTGACCTAGATCCGGATGGACAAGAGCTTCCCTCTGGAAGTTTATGTCCTGAAGAGGTCCAGCTAGGCGACTCCCTGCCCCAACTTCGGCATAAAACCATCGGAGGATCCAATCAGTGTACCACCTGGCATTGATGGCCTTGGCTGGAAACCGAAGAGCGTACTCATCTCGAAGTCGGAAGTTAATACTCCGAAGGCCACCACCATCTTCTCACCTCCGGGGCCTACGAAGGTCTTGGGTTGGCACGAAGCTCGATGTAAAGCTACGAAGATTTCTGCTCTGCCTTCACATCCTTCAGCTCGCAACGCCCACTCGAAGATAGAAAGGCGTGCTATCACGTTCGGAGAGAGCTGGGAGAGAGTAACATGGAATAAATCTAGTACCTCGGCCAGGAAGTCGACAGCCGGAAGTCCTAATCCAGCTTCGAAAAAGGCTTCGAAGACGACCACTTCTCCGGGCCTTGGCGAAGGAATAGCTTCTTTTCCAGGTTTGCGTATCACTATCTCTGAACTAATCTTGCCTTCTATCGTAGCCGCGAGCGATTCCCTCTTGCAGGTTGAAGGTCCCAACTGATAGGATTGATATGCATACTTCGTCGACGCCGGGAGGAGATCATGAGGATCATCGCATTGGGGATTTCTCCCTGGCGCCGCCATTGCTGCTACTGTTGCTTTCGGAGTCGCCGTCACCGATGTCGTCGCCGCCGCTGCAGCCGCAGCCTGCTTCCAAGCCAAGACTGAAGCCGCCCCAGGAACTTTGAAACTCGTCTTCGCCATGAAATCGCGTGGATTGCTTGAGGAAAGAATGGAGGCTAAGGTTGTCTGCTGGGTTGTTTGCACGAGAGCGGTGAGAAGGTATTCGGGAAGGATCTGGGTCCCTTATTTATAGCCCAGGCCACGATTTTTTACCGTTTGATGTTCTGCCGTTTCACATTCTTAACCGTTATCTCTTTGCGAACTTAACGCATTTCCTTAATTTCCATTGAGGAAAAAGCCAACGGCTATTTCTTCTAAGCCTAAAAAAGCTTTCGGACTTTTTAAGTTAATTCTAAAAAATAGTTCGAACATAATTTCCTTATAAGTTGATTCGAAGTTTCGAATCTCCGCATATTTCGAAGGCTGATTAAAACTGTTAGTCTCTGCGCATGATTATTTTTCTTGCGTATACTGCTCTCCTAACATCACAGGTCTAGTGGAGAAGCGTATTCGAGGGGCTACTGTTGGGGGAAAATATTTCATCCTCAGAGCCGTTGTGGTAACAGGACAAAGGCAGGTGATTGAATCAAAGGTTTCCAGCATATAACTCCGGAATCACCGTGGATCAAGTTCGAAGTATGGAGGCGAACTCTAGTTCGGAGTATATCTTCGAACTAGGACTCTTCCGAGAGTTTCCTTGCCAACTAGGATGGAAGACTTATCTTCTTTCTCATTAGATTAGTCTTTTACCATTTTAGCCTATTAAGGGTACCGAATAGTTTCCACTATGTCGGTTGTAATAGAGGGGTAAAAGGGTCTTTTCCTTAATGTTTGGGCCTATAAATACCCCACGTTTTACTCTGTAATGAGGACCGAATACAAGTTATTCAATATACATTTTCGAACTGTTTTAAGCTATTATCCTTTCGGAGGCTTGAAATAGTTACTTCGCAAACACTTCGTTTGTTAGTTTCTAACCTTCAGAAACCTGTTAGCGTAATCTTTTACGCCAACATATATGATCCCCGTTATTCTTGTCTTTGGAATTCTGTCGGTGATGGAGTTG